>JABXWE010002017.1:0-65236 GCA_014611495.1 Limonius californicus | reverse complement strand
CGCTGTCTTAAATACAATATCACTGAAAGGATCAATTTTTCTATTATAATCCCTGAAATATTTTTCCTGGATAAGTTTTGCAGTTCCATTCCACAAAGTTTTGACAACAGATTCTTTGTAGTTTTCTCCATTTTTTTTGCGCATGTTATACGCCCAGTCCTCCAAAATTGATGCGATTTGTTTCACCTCGGTTGATGCAGATAACTCATAATTTCGTTCAAGGCAAAACTCTGAAAACTGTTTCCATATAGTGTTCTTGCTTTTTTTGGTGTTGATTGGTGTTGTTTGTTCGACAGCCGTTTGTATTGAATCAGCCGAGCTTTGACCAAATCTCGTGCTCATGTTGGATTACTAATTGTAAAGTTTCTTCGAATTTATGCCAATTCACTCACCTTATGTTAGAGAAAATCTCAAAAGCGAAATCTGAATTGTACTTCATAATGGCTACGGTGCTGAATTTTTAATCTTTATACTGAGACAAATGGCTGCGCTACCTTAACAACCAAGTCAATGCTAACTTTTTATGCATTTATTTAAACAAAGATCTAATAAAACAACGTGAAAAAATAGTCGCTGTAATTTGCTACTAGCGAATAGTCACTGTAATTCACTACTAGCGAATAGTCAGTGTAATTTTGATGCTATTGGTCGATTTGAAATTTTGTCTCATTAGGATTGGTTGATAGGACTGTTTAAAAAATAATCTTCTATATTTTAATTAAATTTCTCCAATAGTGGTTCGAAATTTGAAAGCTAATTCCGTCTTGTAGTTTAAGTTACACCCTGTAACCATAATTCTACAAGAGCTTGTAAATTTAGAAGATTCAAGCTTTTATAGGAACTAATTAGGTTCAGCCAGGTTTTCTCAAACTACAGAACAAGATTGAAGTTATTAAAGCGTTCTGAAACTAAAATGTCTACCTATTATTAGTATCTACTTTTAAACCCAAGTAGGTCGGGATAATATAATAATATTATGAATGATCTGAAACCGATTAGCTTGAAAAAGTAAACTATTTGAAGATCAGTTTGCTTTATATTCGTATGTTCTACATGCACCGAGGTTCGATAAGCCCACATAAACGTTTGCTTTATGCTAATAAACGTTACAGTTGTAAGGCAGTTTTGCATGCAGTTTGCCGTAAATTAAAATTTATTTCATTCCGCATTCACGTATTCTTGTTTTGAGAGTTTTAATAGCGCTGTATCACGTATTCCAGCGATTAAAAAGCTGCTTTTATTGGTAAGTTCTCTTGCAAGCACATTATAGAGATTGTATACAAATGATTGTAATTATCATGGTAGTTGTTCGGTCGTAATGCAGAAGCCCAAAATAATTACACTTGGTGTGCATAAACTCAAGTCAAGTAATCCCGGAGTGCTCTAGAATGATCATTAAATTTTGAGGTTAGGGTTCTCGTTAATCCAGTATTAGGTATTTGCATCAATAACTTTTTTTTCGGCTTTGTATATCAACAAATGTCACGTAGCTAAAATTATGTGATTTTTCAGCATGTCTTAACCGCCATGTAAAAAGGCGTGGCGTTTGGAATTTAGAAACTAAATTTAGAGGGAACTCTATGAAATTGTACATTTCTGTCTCAATGATTTGCTACCACAATCCACTACCAAGTATGATAGAATATTGACAAGTTTGTTCGGCAGTTTAAAACAATGCAGGGAACCTAACCTTTAAGTTCTACGTGCACCAGTTGCTTTTTTTTGCGGCTACACCAAGCAGGCCGCCTAACGTCGTATGTCCATGCATAATATGCAAATAATATCAGATTTTGGAAGTAATACAAACATAACTTCATTTGCACATAAAATTGCGCTGAATATCCTAAGATCCAAATAATTTATATATATGTATATATATATATATATATTGTGATGAATTTTCATTCGTTAGCTCGGTTAATTTCATTTTATAAAGGATACTCGTTCATTTATAATTTATATGATGTCTTGGAATGCGGTTTCATTGTGGTCATTAAAAAAGGGCAGACCAAGACGCAGATAATTTCTTACTTGGTCTGAAACACTGTCAAGTTCGTATTTTGAAAAAAACAATGTATGGCAAAAAGAATTAGTATAGTATTATAGTTTCTATATTTAAAGAAAATAATACAGAAAAATACAATATCATGCCTTGAGCTTAGATATAAGCTTAGCTTTGAATTTTTTTAATTCACATGGGAGTATGCTGCATTTATCGGAACAGTTAGTGAAAATCTGTATTAGACAGCCGTAAAGTGCGAAATGCGTATTAGAGGCAGGTTTCGGAAATATACAGTGCATTTATAAAATCAGAGTTTGAATGGACACCGACGCCATTGAAAAATGAACATTTTTTTAAAATAAATTTGACTGTCAAAATTTGAATTTTAATATTGTAATTAGATCCAAGGGCCCTTATTGTAATGTTGGGTATTTTTGGCATCGTTGTCATGTAGATTTTGTCGGTTGCTAGGAGAGTTGTTGTTAAACAATGAAAGGAGAGCGTCCTTTGTATTTGGTGTGAATATACGCATTTTTGATCTGCTCCTAAAAATTTAATAATAATTAATATTGTTTATATGTATTAATAAAGTATTAATATTGGTCAATTTAAAAACGAGTTTCTTTGAAGAAAGAGTAAGTTAGTATAACTTACTAAGTTAATATTGAAGTAAGTGGATCCTGTTTGGAGTTCGAAGATTTGATCTGACTACGCAGCGGGATTTGGATGCAAGGGGAAGCAACATATGAGGTCAATGACCTTCCTATGAAGATAAGAGCATTTGGACGTAGAGATTGTTTTAAAAAGGTAAACCAATTATATGTACCTAGCAGGAAGCACGAGTGTAGCTGAGGACTGCAGAAAAACATCAGAAAATAATATTTAAACCTGTTCGAATTTTACATAAAGTTTTAAGGCATTTTAGGTTAAAGAACGGCAAGCGACTGACGTGTTTTAAGATTCCGCCTGAAGTCAGCTGCGTACTGGGAAATAGTTTCATTTTCTCATATAATAGTAAGATGTGATAGAACCGACCTCTGAGTCGGAGTATTTATGTTCGAAAGTGAGACCGTAGTAGTTTTTAGTTAATATTTGGCGACAAGTCTGTAAAAATTTGTCACCTGGCGCCCAATTTTTCATACTTTAATAAAAAAAAATTAAATAAAAGAAATATGTTTGCGGAATGCAACCTATTCAATTTTATTTAACTTTAAATTTAATTAAATTATTATCTTCTTATTAATAATTTATAACAATATACATTGCTGTGTTATCTACCCTATATGATTTATTTTGACTACGTAATGCTTCGATCATGTTGAAAGGATAATATTTTTGCTGTTAATAATCCAGATTGTGTATAAAATTAAGATTAATTGGCTTAATTGTAATCTAAATCATGATATGTAAAAGATTACTCCTACTCTATTTCATAAATGTAAATTTAATACAAAAAGGTATATTCCGAGTTTTCGTAGTGTTCTATGATGTACTCTATGTAGTGTTGGAACGGTGTTTTTAGTGGAAATTCGTGAGTGAACAGTTGTGGGGACTTCTGTTTTCCATTTTGATGATGAATTGAGGTGTCCAAAGTATGTTGGGGCCCTGTAAAGTTAATATTTGTAATATTGTCATATAAACATTAGAAAATTGCTTATGTCAAGGTTAATTTAAGATTTATTATTATTGTTAATAGTTCATGTTTTATAAGAGGAAGGTTTTTGTACACTAACTAACTTACATTAAACAAGTATTATATAATGATGAAAACAATAATAATAAAAAAAACTTTTCACATGTTTATACGTATATTTATATTTCTAATTGTTTTGCAAGCAAAATTTAGAAAAATTTTTTGAAATTCAAATTTCGTGCCAAATCTTGTTCTATTGCTGTTATGGACGCCCTTAAACAGTTTTTAATTAAGTTTAATTTAAAATAATATCCTTCGCCGCTCTCAATAGATACTGGTATTGTTAGTAATATGCGTAGAGCTGTGGTTAAGTTTGGATCTACTTAAGTTACATTTTGATTCGAAACAAGTTTAAGGACTTTTTTGTCAAGTTCATAGTTTCTGGATACTTCAAAATTATCAGAATTGTTAGCAAGGTTGTATTTTCAACAATAAATATTTGGATTAGTTGCACAAATACTTTTATTATCTTTTACTCTATTAAACCATTTAATCGACCTACTCAAATTAATATTTTAAATTTCGGTATATTTATAAGATTATTTTGTAAGAAAGTGCATATTAAATTATAAAAACAATCAATCTATACCAATCACTTGATATCACTTTTGCATTATAATTTAATTCAGCATATTCACAAAGTAAAGGAAATGTTTTTATGCAGAGCAGTAACGCAGGGATTCAGGTATCAAGTAGCTGACTTTTCTCGTAGGATATGGTTGTCGAATGCGTGAGGCCCACCACATCATCACGTGTCATGAATTTCGCATGCAGTAACCGCGTGTGCAAGCAAGTATGCGGGAGCTAAGACCTTCCGTCTTGTAGGCCAAACTCCTTTATTGAGTGTAGAGCCTCACCATTATTATAATAGATTAAAGGCACATGTTACACAACCCATAAACTTTCTGCTAAAATAATGTTTCATTATTGCTTATGAAATGATCAGGTTTTCATAAAAAAGTTTGACAACTATAAGAAAACAATAACCACAACGAAAACAAAATTAATAATGTGTAACATCGCCATGAACAGCAATGCAAGCATTTACTCGTCGTGGCATGCTTTCTATCGAGTGGTCTATGTTCTCCTGGGGTATCTCGTTCCATATAACCTCAAGTTGGTGTCTCAGCTCGTCGAAGTTGTTAGGAGCTCTTGGCAATGGTACGTTCTGGTAATGTTTGCAGAGTGTGGACGTGCGTTATCCTGTTGTCAAATACCGTTTGCAACGTCTGCATGAATGGTACTAACACCGGTTGCAGGACATTATGAATCTAGCTATAAGCATTTAAAGTGCCTGGGACGAACACAAGACGTGATCTTCTACCGAAACAAATCGCACCCCAAACCATAACTCCAGGTGTTGAAGCTGTATGACGTTTTTCAACACACTCTACATTTCGTCTTTCTCCTCGATATCAACGTACCTTCCTACGGCCGCCATTTGCCCACAAACAAAATCTTGATTTTGTAGGTTGCCTTAATGCAATAAACGGCGTATAAAAGTGTGTGTCGCTCCATTATCAGTGTATGCATTTTAAATATTCCCGCTTGACTGAGTAGAGCGCGGCTGCGTCCGCAGCTGGCCACTTAAGGGTAGCATGTTCCTCGACAAGTTAAAATAAATGCGTATCAAGTAAGAAAGGCGAAGTTTTATTAATGGACACTCGCATAAGTAAAATCAACCAAACAATCAATTATGGCCAGTTAGCCATGAATGCATAATAATGAACTCAGGGTTAGTTGGCTGAAATATGGCACAGAAAGAAATTTGCGAAAGCTATGCCAGTGGATATTCAGAAAACCTTTTCTCTGCCAATTGAAGATATAATTATCATGAAGTTTTACGATTACCGCCATACATAACCCTGTTGCGTAGGTAAGAACTTTTTTAAAGCGTACAACAATATACATAAAAATTCGCATCCTTGCAGTTCCATGTCTTTTCTTTATGTACTAAAGATATGTGGGATGGCTTGGCTTCGGAATTATTCTACCAAAGTCGCTCATGTTCGAATCCTGAGCACTGCACTTTTCCAGGGTGTTTGTGGTAGTTGTAATTGGGGCATAGGGTTATCAAGGGTTGTATAGCACGAATTGTGCCGGGGTCCAAGATTCCATTAAAAAATATATGTGGATGAACTGTATGATTAACACAATGCCAAGACAAAAAAAACCTGATTTGTGAAAATAAATCTAAATATGATTCTGAAGACGATTTAAGTATTTGAATGATGGCGAAGAATGATGAGCGAATGTATAAATCGTTACCTAGGATTGGGTTAAATTTAGTTTTATTGGGTTAATATTTGTTACGTCCACCTATATTCGGCATTGAAACTATTTACTTAAGTTTTCTGTGTATACGGCGTTATAGTATAATTTTTTTATTAACATTTTGCCATCACTATGAAGGATTTCTTAATTTCCCATTTTAAATTGGTAAAGCATGACATCGTAATATATGTACGCCCTAAACATGCTATGCAATGTGTTCTGTAAAAAGTATAATATAATTTAAACTGTAGTAACAAAAGTATGACACTCTAAGGAGAAGGAACATGCTATTCTCGCTAAAAAATCAATTATCAATATCTTTCTGCAATCCTCTAGAACAGGGGTTCCCAACACTTTGCGCGCGGGCACCATGGCACCTGTCGACCAATTTGTGTGTGCCCGCCGCTGTACGACCACGAAACGAAAGCTGTTCTGCGTTAACTTGGCAGCATATATATTGCTATGAGCCCTTTTCTGTCCTAGCTTCCAACTAATAACTTGTGTACCCAGCTCAGCTTTTACGATAGAACACCTTTCAATTAAACCCGTATCTCAGGTTTAGGTCGCTCTTACCTATTTCTTTCAACCAAATTTGTTAAGAACACCTTGAAATCACTCTTCGTTGCACAGGTTTAGCACTTGCTTTATTTTTCCAAATTGTACAAACTGACACCGAAATCTTAATTACTCGAATAGGATAACTTCTATTTCAATTTATTTTAATTTATTACTGCGAACAACAAAAGGTCGGAGGGACCATCCACCCGTCTTCCTGCCGGGATTTTTTAGACTGCCCAAAAAAAATTGTTTGTTTATTATTTTTTTCTTCGTTACCTTAACTCCCTGTTACCATCACTCCGCTCATGTCAGTAGTTCAAAGCCTACCTACATACATTCTACATCGGCACGTGATCTCGATTCATCCTACTGTTTTACATTATACAAATTATAAATAAGCAAATTACCAAATTCATATCGATGCAAGACAACAGCACCTGTATACCACAGCAATTAACATGCAATTTCAACGGACATACAAACTCAGTTAAAAGCCGACATGGAAATATGATCAGATACAGCACAGTTAGCGGTTATGGTGAGAATGGTATTTACACTGTAATAGAAGATCTACTGAAAATATTACGCATGAAAGGACGAACAACGAGTGAGGCTATTTATAATACATTCAGAACATACGTCAACTCGATAGATATGCCTTCACACAAGCTATATGCGATAACCACTGATGGGCACCAGCAATGGTTGGTAATATGAATGGATTTATTGCCCTCTGCAAGAAAGATCATTCGTTCTCAAACTTTAGGTCCTAGCAAGTATTATAAATCAGGAAGCTTTGTGCAATAAAATACTGCCCTTTGGATACGTTATGGGAATAGTTACAAAAATAATCAACTCTCTTCGAGCAGCCCCTTTGCGGCACCGACTTTTCAAGGTCCTATTAGAAGATATTGAAGATAAAATACCTAATCTCATCCTGCATACTGAACTACGTTGACTCAGCGAAGGTAAAGTTCTTAGAAGATTTTCATGCTTGCTTGAAGAAATATAAAAAATATCTTAACGCCAAAAATGACTATTGCTGGCTGGTGGATTTGGGTTTTCTCACATACATCATGGAAAAATAGATAAACTTAGAGCTGCAGGGAAAAGACAAACAAGTAGCTAAAATGATAGTCTATGTAAACTCAATTAAAGCAAAACTGTTTTGTGGATATCACATATACAAATGAGGTCTGTCGCGCATTTCCCAAATATGAAGAAAATGGTAGACGACAGTGAATTTCACTTGCTCATCATTTGCTGAGCACCTTCAAGTGCTTCAAGAATCATTTGAAAAGAGATTTCCGCAGTTTACTATCATCGAGCTAATATTCTCCTTTTTTATCAATCCTTTTACTTGCCAAGTAAATATAATAAAAATAGCTGCATACATTGCAGAACTTGCTCAAGTAATGGCTGAAGAACTGAAGAGACATTTTGGATATTCAGAATGACATTATGCTAAAATCGCATATCAGATGAGAACTTCTGGATTCTTCTATAATTATTTTTCGGTTCCACATACTTTTGCGAATCATTGTTTTCAACCGTGAATATCATAACATCAAAATATAGATCTCGACTCACTGATGAGCATCTTGATGATTGTTTACGAACAGTAAACACTATTTGCACACTATTAGTGCAAACGTTGATTATAATTCTGGTATTAAAACGTTAGGGATTTCATTCATTAGTATATAATCAGTTATGTACATACTCATACATGATTTGCTTCTGTAAAACTTTAAATAGCTGATATAAATTGACGAATATTAAAATATCCAAAATATGGAAATGTTTCAGCATAGAGTTTGCATCGTTTTTATTAGTGTCATGTAAAAAATATAGATAATAAGAAGAGAGAATAATACATCATGTAGGTAGGATATTTCTTTGTAAGTATAGGAACCTTCAAAACATAAGCATCACATTATATTCTGTTTTCTTTTAATATATTACAAACTTTTCTGTAAGAGAAAATTCTATTATTTAGTTCGTTTTGGTTAATTGCATAAATGTTTTAATATTTGGCAATTAATGCTATTAAATGCATTTTTACTCAATACATAATATAATAGAAACTGTGTTCCTGTTCTGAGAGTTGCCTATCAGTATTTCGTGGCTTTTTTCACTTCCGTCCTGTTGTAATATGCCTCATTGGGTTTTGGGAATTTAGGTTATTAAATAGGTAGTTTAAGTAAGTAAGAATGATTTTATTCAATAATTATGACTTGAAACTTCTCACGGTATTAGAAATGCCGACTGTCCCATTTAAATACCCTAACCCAAGCGTCGGTCCAACCCTCTTAACTTATTGACCTCCTAGCAATAAAATATTAACACATGTATTAGTTAAGCTGTAAGATTTGCATTCTGGCACGTATATTCTGGCTGGCGGTAAAACCAAAGGCAATTATGTAATGTAGCTGGCCTGGCGGTAAAACAAAAGGCGATTATGTTAACCAATAGGGTGGCAGCTTGTTGTCAACCCTGCTAATTTTGTTAGGAAGCTAAGTTTTCTTTTATACTGAAGGTAAAAAGTAGTTTTAGTGAATTAAGATCATCAACGAAGCTACATCCGAATTATAGTTACAAAATATGTATATTATGTGCACAAATCTTACAAACAAGTTGGATCGGGTTTATTAATTCTATCCCCTAATTGCTTGGCTTCAATAAAGTTACCCGACTGAAGAACGTGTGCAACGAAGGTGTTAAGTATTTAACGAGCCATTTCGTAGCACATAACAGTCCCTTGACTTCACCCCCGTTGCCATCATTTTAGTACAGTATTACTTCTTCCCAATTATACTCTGTAAATGTAAGACAGGACTTAATTATTTAAAAATTAAATTAAAAACGGTAAACTTTGCTATATCTGCTGTTCGTTTTTCTCAATAAATATCTACCTGCTTATATATTCCACCTTTTTCTATTGTCTGCTCTATAAATTCTTGACAAGTTAAAGTATTTTAATACGTTTTTAAAGATTTATTGTTTCTCGCTTTCAGGAATGGGTAACAGCAACAGACCTAAAGATATCATTGGATCGCCTTAATACCTTCGGTGACGAAGTCTTCGGCGACGAACAAGTACTGCGTTCTTATTTCTATGCTGTAGCCGATGTAGCTGTTGGTGCAAGATGCAAATGCAATGGCCATGCATCCGAATGCATCACGTCTTCGGGCATAGATGGTTCCAGGAGAAGAGTATGCAAATGCGAACACAACACCGCAGGACTTGACTGCAATGAGTGTCTTCCTTTTTTCAATGACGCTCCTTGGGGGAGAGCTTCCGCTAAAAATGCCCATGAATGCAAACGTGAGTAAACTACTTGGATTCATATTTTATTTTATGTTTGTAACAAATTACTGTTCGTGGATGTGTATGTAGCCATCGCCAACTCGGAAACTGTAAGTACGTCTGTTTAAATGGTGTTTTAAATTTGGAAATATATCTATTAATATTAATATAAGCGTGTGTAAATAACGTAGAATCGGAAGCGGTACCAATTTTCACAAACTTGGTTACAATTTTAAAACGACTGTAATATGGTTTCTGTATTACAATAAAATGTTTTCTTTTGGTGAATATTTCGGCTTTCAAATTTCAAAATTGGAAATGATGGTTCCGTACATTTTAAATTATTTAATCAATTTTTGAAGGGTGCTTATATCTGAAACTGTCTAAATGTTGTTGTTCCTCTGTAACTGTTAGTTTACTTGAAATATACCTTAATTTTCAGTAGGAACTAAAATTCAATAACAAATACTTCAAATTATTTAAAAGAATGAACGTTTTTGAAAATGTAATGCAAGTTTGCTAACTCTAGATGCAAATAAAGAAAAATGATGTAATGCTCAATACATGAAAGTTGAACATTTTATTTACATACAAGCACGCTCTATTTTACCTTTTAGTTATACGTTTGGACATTTACAATGTGTTTACGTTGTTTTCATAACGCTGTGCGTCTACATTTTTATTCAACAATTAATAGCATAGAAAGTTGTTACTTAGTTTACCTAAACAATCAGAGAATAAAACCGGCAAAACCATCAGTTAATTAACAGCGACACTGGGGTAATTTATTTAAATAGTCTCCTAATTAGCAGGTGAATAATGAACAATTAGTTCAAGCCGTAGACATGTAAAGGCATATCTTATTGTTATTTTCTGATGCTGGCCGAGAGACCATTCACCTTTCCGTTTATGGTAGAAACCGATTGCTCGTTGCAAAGCAAAGTACAGCTTTAATTCCGATTTTAGGTATTCTACAAGAATACAGTCAGGTTTTAATTTATTTTTTAATGATTTTCCTGTGTAAATTACTACTTTTAAAAGCGTCTGATACATCTAAATGACGAACAGAAAGGCCAAACACAATCAGGATATTTCGTAGCAGATTGTATTTCCAATAAAGTATTAGGAATTGTAATAATGGCTGAAAGGGATACCTAAGTATTTTAAAATTAGGTAAAATTAATATTTTCCATTTTTGTTGTAGCTGCATTAATATTCGCTCCTTCTACATGCTATTTTTTTTATTTCATAGACTCCATATCCATATCTTTTGAATTTCCAAGACGAAAACTATCTGAAAACTTGGCACACGACTAGGGGCAACTTCTTTAAAAAAATTTATGATCAATTATTTGAGAAGGCTCCCTTTTTATAAGCGCTAATATTTTTGTTATAACGAATTTTCTGCCATGTCACTAACGCAATAGTAAATCCTAGAATGAAATGTAGCATGTTCAACACTTATTTGATGTTAAAATAGCCTGAAAATGGGGTAATTGTTGTTAAACGCTTTTTAATTTAATTCTAAATGCAGTTTCATGTTTGGGTAAATTTATTTTGTAACCTAGATTTTTTAAATTTAAATGTTTAATTTTACTGTCGTCAATAACTTATGACTTTGTCAGGTCCTATTGGTATTACAGGCTAGTAGTTTTGCTGTTAACGACTATTTATTTATATAAAAGTACATAATTCATTTAAAACTAAAGTAGATATTAAGCATTCGTACAACAGACGCTGGGAGCGGGAGATGCGATAAGTATATAAAAATCTACCACAAAACAGATCCGGTAGAAATCATCACATCCTAAAAAAAGGTTGTGGATTTGAACCGCAGCCCTATCATGTGCCAGGCGGGTAGCAAAACGACTCCACTACTCGATCCTTGGCAGCGACATTTCCGTATAATATCAGTATGAAGATTCCTTATTTACTTAAAAATATTATTTGAACTAGGCAAATTAATTATACAAAAACTGGAGCCGATAGTCGATATTGGAAACCAAAATTTAAATGAGAAATATATCATTTAAAGGAAAGGACTTAATATGAGTGTATAAATCAGACAGAAGTTGGTTTTCTTCTTGTAATTTTAAATTAAGGTCATTCATGTGTTTAGTTAAATCCGTATAAAATGATAACATCCATAACAACTCATTGTTTTGTAACTCAGACAGAGGACGATTCCTTTCATTCAAGAAAATTTCGATTATTGCTCGGAGCTCAAAAAATCGCGTTAGAACTTTTCCGCAGCTAAGCCAGCGTACTGCAGTATAATATGGTAAGTCATTTTCTCCAATCTTTTCAATAAATTCGCGGAATTGACGATGATTGAGCGCATGTGATCTGATATAATTGACAGCTGACATGACTGCATTTAAAACTTCTCACATATCCGAGCATTTTCCGCACAAAAACTGTTGATGAATGATGCAATGTACGATTAATGGTTTTGAACCACCGTCATTTTCTACGGCCTTTGGTACGAGGGCAACGACACCTTTATTTTTTCCACACATGTTTTTGCCAGCATCAGTAGTGATACACTTCAAGTTTTTCCATTGAAGATTGTTTTTCTGAACAGCATTTCCAACTCCTTTAAAAATATCTTCCCCAGTTGTCGTGCCGTGAATGCTATGAACGTCAAGAAGCTCTTCATACACTTCATAATTTTTATCTATCCCTCGAATAAAAAGTAACATATGAGCAGTATCTAAAACATCTGTTGACTCATCCAGGGCCAAAGAGAACTACTCTAAATGTCGTTTTTTGTCAGATAATTGAGTTAACATATTTTCTGCAATATCATCTACTCTTTGAGCCACAGTTTTTTCTGACAAACTGACGTTTTTAAACAAATTAGCTTTTTCTGGACACATTTCTTCTGCTGCGGCAATCATGCAACCCTTAATTAAATCGCCGGCAGTAAATGGTTTCCCATGTTTCGCTATTGAATGAGCCACGCGGAAACTAGCACGAGATGCTGCTTCTTGTTCAGCATTTACATTCTTAAACAACAATTGTTGATATTTCAACCCGCGTTTCAAAAGTTCACATTTTTCTAACCGTAGACTTCTTGTAAATTTGGAGTAATTGTGAGAATGTTTAGTCTCATAATGACGTTTTATATTGTATTCTTTGAGGACTGATATTGTTTTTTACTTTCGTAACTTCAAATCAAAATACTGCTAATTAATACTATTAAGAGCAGTTGTTCTGATGCAAACAAAATGCACTGGATTTATCTTTAAGGCGCTTTTAATTAAATTAAACACTCATAATTAAACACACTGTATTTTCACTAAAAAGCTATAGTCACAAAACACACTAGTCGCACTATATTTCGCTATTCAGATCGCACTTGTTATTCGGAATTCAAACTTTGGAACTGTCCAACTCTCGGTTGTCCCCCGTATTTGTACCACGCGTCCTCGGTGCGTAGAACATATTCAAAAACTCTCGAAAGTACTCGAATCTTCCAGACAAGCGATCACGTAGCAGAACTTTTCCAGAACATGCTCTAGCTCTGCTACTCGCTACAAGATGGCGTTGTATACTACGACTAACCAAGTATAATTGACGTTTTTGCGTAATTCCGCCGCTCCCCACAAGATGGCGCTGTACTACTGTAGCTTTGCCACGTCCTGCACTTAACTTCTCTACTCTCCGCAAGATGTCACTACTATACATTTAGCATGGTCGTAAGTAGTCGTAACAATACGTAACGCGCATCGGCTATCTCCGCCGCAAGGAAATGTCCTTGACACTTGCCCGTAAGTACCAACCGAAATTGCGAACGGAGCGGAGTCCACCCCCGCGCTCTACGCCGTTGATATCTCACTCGCCGGCTAGTCCCAGTACGAAAAATTGCGCGTAATTTCAAACTACAGTATGTTGGTATGATGGGCTAGCTAGGTCTTGGCCCTTGGGATTTAGTGGAGGAGTCAGTGTGGCCCTCAGGCTAAACAGTTTGGAGACCCCTGGTTCAGAATGTACGGAATTATATAGGTACGTAGATTTGTCATGACTCAACAGTCAATCGAATGCAGCCGAAACATTTTCACATTATTTAGCGTCAATATTTAGGCTTAGCAGTAAACTGAGATACTAAATTAAGTTAACAAGTGTAAAAAATAATCTATTTTGCGTACCATCTGGATACCAGTGCAAATATTAGTTTTTATCTGCTTTTGTAGGATATAATTTATTACACTGACCTTTACCTTCCATGCTTTATTGTGGATCAATACACTGCTTTCACTAATGTAATGTCTGAATCACAACTTTAATTACTATACTTTTAATGAATGTCAATTTGAAGATGTTTGTGGTCACAGTTTTTAATTAAACCTCAATTTTCTCGGCTTCCTGATATTCACATTTCTGGTTATTTGTAAAATAATACACTGTCATTAACATAAAGTATCTTGTTCATTTAAACAAAGTATACAGCCGCAGTCACAACAAAATCCATATATACAATAAGATTTTCTACAACTTATCTAATTGTCATTTTTCGAAATGTTGAGTAATAAAGCATAGTTTTCCAGTAAATGGAATCCCTGTGTAAATAACAATGCAGGTTCCTGTTATATTAGTTTCGTATATGAATATTTCGTAGTAGTTTTTTCGTTACAATTCTATAATTGAACATCTAGTTTCTTTTACATACAACTCTCGTAACATATACAAGGCGCGTCAGCTAAATTGCCGCCCCTTAAAAGTGGTTGACGCAACCCGACATAGAGTAACTGAAATTCCTGAATTTTTGATAGTACAGAAATGGTTTATAGTTACATCTAGTTGATCTTTTAAACCTAACAAAGAGTTTTATTTCATATAGTAAATATTTAAAATTGTCTTCGTCCACTTCCACACATTTTCGAATTCCTTTTGGCTATCTACAATACCACACCAAACATTTATAGAAAACACTCTTTAGAAATGGGAAACACGTATGAAGTTTGAATACCATTGTTTGAAAATTTTGCCTCATCGCTGAACAATATACAAATGGAAAAAAGATGGATCAAAAAGAAATTGATCCTGAAGAAATTACTTTTCTGAAGCTCACTTTTATGCAATTGGTGCACGAAAGGAAAGTGATAGGGATGGCATGCATTTGCTTTCAGAATTCTTCTAACTAAAGTTCTACTAATATGCATTTGTCGTCAAGTCTTTTTTGTTTTGATTCGTGAGACTGAAGTTCTTGTAGAGCACTCAAAGAGTCTGATATTATCAAAAACTGGTTTTGTGACACTACTTCTGCTATAAACACTGTGGCTTGAAGGATTGCGAAAAGTTCTCCGGAAAAAATGCTGGTTGCTGGTGGAAGTTGAAACATTAGTGTACTTGTGGATGTTACTACTGCGAACCCTACTCCTGCATTTGTTTACGTCTCTTTGACTTACATGGGGATTCTCATTTACTACCTCTAACACTGTAAATTCATTTTCCATGTTCGTCATTGTTCTAGGCGTACATCTTCTGGAATTAATAAATTTAACTCTATTTCTTAAACAAGTTTCAAAGGATTTACCAAAAATTCTTCGAATCTTTGAAAAGTAATTATTCGAAAAGAATTCTTCGGAAATCAATTTTTCGAATGAACAATTATTCGAAACAACAATTCTTCGAAAAGCAAATCTTCGGAATGCAATTGTTTGAAACTTGAACTAGTCGAAAAGCGATTCTTCGAAATAGCGATATTTGAAATGTTGTGAAAACTTTTACCTTTACACCCTTTGTCAAAAATAAAATTCTATTCTTCCTAATGTAGAATGTCCGATTAGATTCCATAATTCTTAATAGATATTGAAAAATGTTTATCTATCTTTAATTGCATTTCAAAATTTTAAGGTCATGAAGTAGTTAATTTGGTAATACTTGCCTCTGATTGGTTCTAATATCCTTTATAAGTTTTCTCCATAAATGTATGGCTTTACCAATTGCTAATATTTTCTTTAAGAAAGATGGCTCTCAATTTTGTTATTAGTGAGAAAGGTAAGAAAAAGTTAAATGTTGGTGGTTACCTATTTGTCAAAGACAAAGAAGTCGATGATAAATTTTACTGGAAGTGTGAGAAAATGCGCCGCATTATATTGTTTCAAGTGCTTCTCTTGGGATTTGTCTAACTGTAGCAGCTCAACTTCCATCGATAAATACCATGAAGAGAACAATACGAAATGTCTGAACCAAGCATAATCTCGGACCGGCAGTACCGCTACACCGACGAGACGTGTTTTTCGAAGAAATATATACGCAAACAGAACGGCGAACAGTTTTTATTATTTGATTCCAACCCAGAAGAGGATCGCTTGCTTGTTTTTAGCACTAGAAGAAACATGCAACTTTTGGCACGTTCCAGACATTGGTATGCCTACGGAGCTTTTAAGACTATTCCATCAATTTTTCATCAGTTATATACCCTACACGATCTACAAAATAATAAAGCGTTGCCTTTAGTGTATGCATTATTACCAAATAAAACTGAGAGATTTCGAAACTGCAATGATAAATGCTGTTCGAACAGAGTTCCCTCGATCGGTGAAGAGTGGATGTTTTTTCCACTTTGGCCAGTGCATATTCCGAAACATACAAGCAAATAGTTTACAAGGGCAATACGAAACTGATGCAGAATTTGCCCTAACCCTCCGGTTGCTGTCCGCTATAGCGTTTGTACCTGTACAGCAAGTGGTTGAAACCTTCGAATACCTATGTGACAGCAACGTTTTTCCTCCTGAAGCACAACAAGTACTCGACTATTTTTATGACAATTGGATCGGCAGACCACATCGACGACAACGACGACCACCTAGATTTCTTATTTCGTTATGGAACTGTTACGATGTTGCCCTTCAAGGATTGTCAAAAACTAATAATTCTGTAGAAGGTTGGCACCGGGCGTTCCAACAACAAGTCTCTGGAGATCATCCAAATATATGGAGATTTATAACTGCCATAAAAAGGGAGCAAATTTTTAATGAACTCCAACCTCCTCAGGGTCATAGAAAGTACAGAGATTGTGCTGAACGAATTAGGCGTTTTGTTACGGATTATCTACGTGGAGTAGCAAATAGTATAGGATACTAGGTTTTCAACTATTAAAGCTTAATAATAGAAATAACGAAAACAAAATGAATGAATGAATTTTATATGTTTTGCTGTGCACAACCAACAAATTAACAATCACCGAATTATACTTTTGTACTGTAATATTATAATATGTTGGGGCTTTACAATTTATTTTCTATACATAAATAAATTGTTTGCAATTTTTCTTTATCATTTTAAGTCTGTTTTATGATTTATTTGCATACCATTATAAACCATTAGGTGGATTCTTTTTTAATATTCCTTAATTATTTCATTTCATTAACAACCATAAAATTAACATAGCAGTACTTATTGTGTTTATAAAATAAAGATAATAAAATAAAACGACAAATCGTATTTTCGAAAAATTGTTCTTTCGAACAATTGCATTTCGAAGATTTACTTTTCGAAGAATTGTTGATTCGAATAATTGTTCATTCGAAGAATTGGTTTCCGAAGAATTGCTTTCGAAAAATTTACCGGACAGCGTTTCAAAGAGTCTTCTTTCAGGCAGTATTCTAGTTGGATAGCATTTGATACATAAATTGTTGAAAACAAAGCTGCTTTTTCGTTATTTGAAAACATCTTACTTGAAATTTAAGGAAATTAGTATTTATATTATTATTGTAATAGCAATTTAATTAAATAAAAGTGGGCGTGATTTTGGTTGCCGTACTATATTAATGTTGAGTTGTGTTGACCTCTTCTAAAGCGGCACAACTTAGTTAGCTCACCCTGTAGTGTCTATGATATAAATTTGTAACATCGATGACAAGAAACTCATCTCCAACTAACTATGTAATTGGATTTCCCATAGTTAGTTCGATTATCAATATATTATTGTCAGCTTTGCTATTGACGGCCTCGGTGGTTTAGTGATTAGGTTCTTGCCTGTAATCCCAAGGGAAACGGGTGCGGTCGTGGTTGAAGTATGTTGCAAGGAAAAATTTTAAAGGGAGCTTCCTGTTGCATAATAAGAAGTAAAGCCATAGGTCCCGTGCCACATGTGATGTGTGCCACGTTAAAAATTACTACTGGAGTTGGAACTACCCCAGCTAGGCAAAATGCATGGTTAGGGTGTACAATGGGCCAAATAAAGCCTAAGTGCAAAGAGATGCTTGGAAAGCCGCATCCTAGATCTCGCTCAATCAAAATACACATGCGCAGCTTTGCCAATGTTTAAGTAGCCGTCTAAAGCGGTTGTGCCATCATTGGAGAAAGTTCTTTTTGATGGATACACTTTAAAAAATAACAGAGTTATGAGAAAAAACGGTTTTCGTATAATAGACTTTGAAAAACAAACAATAATAGGAAATACATGTTCAAATTAAGATTTCACATATGTATCTTCGTAACTATCCGCTTTTTAAGTATCTGCCTTACACTTCAGGTTATTTATTACTCCTACTATTTTACAGGAACTACTAAACCAAGTTAGTGCTTACCAATTATAAATTCGGCAATACCTGTTTACCGCTGATCAGTTCCAAATCCAAGTACGATAAACACTCCTTCATTTATATACAGTCTAAAAAATGAAAAGGAAGCAGGAAAGGTAATTTAAGTATATATGTGAAAGTCATGTAGTTGCACTGCGAATGAATAAAGTCTGATTATCGAAAATTTAATAAGTAATAGAAACTTATTTTATTACAATGGTAACAATTAAATATTACTTTTATAATCTGGTAATTGTTTTAGCTTCTCTTTTCTAATTTATTACGCTTATGCAGAAAAATTACTTAATTTTTTTACGTCTTCCTGTAAATACGAATGACAACTTGAAATCTGGATCATTCGATTATTGTGGCTATGTTCATCTTTGTCTGTTCAAAGTTCGACGGATTTTAAGTTCTTCACATCTTCTTCTCTTTGCTACTCATCCGTTTATCCGTTTCCGCTTTTCTTGATGTTAAGTACTGTTTATTATCTGAAAACCAAAAATATAGCTATTTATTCAAAAAATAGCGTTTTGAAAACGTAAATGTAGACTGAGATGATCTAACAGGTTGCGTACACGTGCACGCGTTTCTCCGCTGAGCCACAAACGAAGATTTAACATTGGACTGAATACTTGGACGAATACTTTCGGCCGTAGGAAAATAGGATTAAAATATGGAAAAGCAATTTTGTAATAATGTTGATACACGTATGTCAATGAAAAGGTTTGAAATAGGGAAAGCTGCAAATTAGTTCTTTTGCTTTTTTGTCACTCAAAACGGCAAACTTTTATAGATGGCATTACAATACATATGATTAGTTTCGTTTATTATGTGTGGAAAAAGAGAGATACGTCCTAGTTCCAAGTGGACGCTATTCCTAACTAAACAATCTTAGATGCAACCACGGGGTTGCATGTAAACACGTACCTACGTGTTTAAAAAAAGTCTAGCTTATTATTTTTAATCCTATAAATAAAATAATTCGGTTATTTGTATTTTAAGTCCTTCCAGTATTTAACATTTTTTTAAACAATGTTTTCTTCTGCCTCCTCTACACCACTGGAATCCCTTTATCATTGTGTTTATTATCAACTAATCACGTAAATCATTTTTGGCGCCCACTGGACGACCAAAAGCAGAATCTCATACTTTGATCCCAGCATAATTTTCACAGCTACGTACTCATAATTACTCACTGTTCTTCCTGAACTAAATTTAGAACCCCAAAAATAAATTTCGTGTCGTCGTGTTCCGTATTCGTTCTAACACAAAAACTTTAAAATTTAACAATTCCTCACACCCCAGTAAAATATCAAATTATTTTAAAACGATTTCGAAATATAATTTCTCGTTAATAGTAACAACGTTCAAAATTCCATTAATACCGGATACTGTTTTTTACCTTAGACTGATGGATAGTCTCTACGTTTAAAATATTGAATCAAGAGCGTCTGTGAGAAGGCGCGGGGAAATTTAATGTATTCATGGAAGGCGATTACTCACCTCAAGTCTTAAAAGTCACGTCTCGACGGTCGGGAGACATAAAGAACTTGTAAAGGTGTAGGTGTAAACGTTAACCTTATTCAAATGCGTTGCTTTTAGCATACCCAGCCATAGAAGAAGCAGATGGATGTCTCATGGCGTGTAAACCGAAAAGGAAAACAAAATGCTTTGGGTTTTAACTAAATCTTTATTTGAAGTAATTATTAAGCCTTAATAATGTTCAAATTAAATTTATTGTTAAACGGGATTAGGAAAAAGGGTATTAATATTACTTAAAAGTTTCATTTGTGGTTTACGAAAAGACTTTGGGTAGCGCCCAAGAAAACATTAATCTTCAAGACAGCTCAGTGGAAGTGAGGAACATTTAAGACAGAATATTTTCAACACAAATAAAGTTTTTGTACGGGATATTGAAAAGAAAGTGTTGACTGTTTAAGAGGTGGTACGTAGTAAATAGTACGATCAGAAACAAGGTTAAAATCCAAATCAGTGTGGGTTCGCAAACCAACTATTTTCGAGATATATACTTCATTTTTTTTATGATTGTTGTCAAATTGTTAACCACCTTGTCGTTAGATGTTTGGAAGAGGTTTCAAATAATCTTCCGAGCCCTTTCTTTGAAAACGCCCTTACGATAGCAGACGCCAATGTCAACAACCGAACATCAAATTTTTACTACATTAAATTGAATATCTATCCGCCGCCTTGTTTGGCGAATTCACTGCCACCAAGTTTTATATCCGTACCATATCTAACGGGCACAAGCCCTGAATAGCCACCATCAAATTTCGTTACTACCAGTCTATTCAATTACGAGGGTGGATTCAATAAATAGGGGATTGTCAATTTTCATAATAACCACGTTTGGTAGGATTACAACCTTTATAAATTCTCACATCAGCAGCGTTTCAGTACGAATTACGTCATATTAGGGGACAAACTAATAGGACTGTTTGTTTTGCCAAATCGATTCGCTCCGCAAATCCTGATTTTTTGGTAACGTTTCGTCAGTAATCTTGAAAGATGTACCTACAAACCGGAGACTTAACTTTTGGATTACGTGCGAGGGAGTTCCGCCATAGTTTAGTCATTTAATATGAGATAGAGAGGGTGAAAGGGTTCCGTTTCGTGTTATCCGAAACATCTCGACTTAACTCCTAAAAGTTTATTATACGCAGCATCTGGATATAGAATCTTATACACAGGGTGACTTTCAGAGTTATGGAAATATTCTAACTGATATCAGAGGATGGTGAAATACGCCAATAAAGTCTTATACAAAAATTGTTAATAAAAAAAAAGCAGGTTGAAATTGTTCTAAAAAAGTTTGATAGCCACAGATATTTTTGAAAAAAATAATTACAAACCAAAGATGCTCAATTTTATTAATGTCACATTGACGTCTTCGTTTTGAAAAATACCGTAAAATGGATTTTACCAATGCTGAGAGGACTGATATGGTATTAATTTATGGAGAGGCCCGTGGGAATGCTGTGCTTGCTGGAGATTTGTACCGTGAACATTTCCCTCGACGGCGACTGCCCAACACGCGTACCTTCATGAGTATGGTTTAACACCTCGGAGATTTTGGACCCTTTGCAATGGACAATCGCTATCTTGGCCGGCAACGTGTGAATCGAATCCCCAACGCTGAAGAGGAAATTTTGCAGGAAGTGGAAAACCAGCCGTAAATAAGTACACAACGTCTTGCTACTCAGGTGGGAGTATCCAGGTTTGTAGTCTGGCGAACTCTAAAAGAACAGGGATTACATCCATTTCATATTCAAGAAGTCCAGGCTCTGAAACCAGGAAATCTACCTCGTCGTGTTTATTTTTGCAAATGGCTTCAACATAATCAAGGTGAAAATTCAAATTTTGTGACCAATATCTTAGCTACTGATGAGGCTGGTTTCTCACGAAATGGGTTTCATAACGCTCATAACACTCACATTTGGAGTGATGAAAATCCTAATGAAATTCGAGAATGTCACTACCAGCATTCATTTTCCATCAATGTCTGGATAGCAATCGTTGGAGATCATCTTATTGGTATCCACGTTTTGCCCAGACGGTTAAATGGTAATGGTAACCTCGATTTTTTGGAAAATGTTCTACCATAGTTGCTAAAGTAAATGCCGCTACATACGCTGCAGAACATGCTTTATCTCCATGATGGCGCTCCACCTCATTACGTCGCACAAGTGATGGCTTGGATGAATAACATGTTCCCAAATCGTTGGATAGACCGTAACGAACCTATCTTGTGGCCCCCAAGATCGCCTACCTTAAATCCTTGTGATTTTTTTGTATGGGGTCACATGAAGCAACTTGTTTACAGTACAGTACAGTCGACACAGTTGAAGAACTCCAACGACGAGTTCCGCATTGCAAATTCGTCAAAGTGCTGGAGTTTTGGAACGCGTTTGGAGGTCTTGGATACGCCGTACGGAAGCTTGTATTGATAACGCTGGTCAGTATTTTGAGCATCTCCTTTAGCGACTTGGCTTTAAGTGTAATTTATTTTATGATTTAGATTTTCATAATCACAAATAAAATGTTTCGTTCGTTTCGTCTTTTTAATTCAAATAATTTTTAGTCTGAGTAACCTGGCGTAGGAACATTTAGATTTTGTTACATACAATCGTTTATATGCATTCCTAGTTTGATGCTGTTTTAGAAAGATAAACTGAAACAATATTTATATCACAAGCATGTAATTCTAAATACATAAGGCAAACGTTGCTCATTCATGACATTCCAATCATAAGTTTAGAATCAAAATACTC
This sequence comes from Limonius californicus, assembly GCA_014611495.1. Taxonomy (NCBI): domain Eukaryota; kingdom Metazoa; phylum Arthropoda; class Insecta; order Coleoptera; family Elateridae; genus Limonius; species Limonius californicus. The sequence continues at coordinate 42,574 of JABXWE010002017.1, read as the reverse complement.
GTCAGATTGGAACACGTAAACATTATTTTTAGAGAGGATTAATCTGTTTTCTCTTGTGATCCCAATAGTAAACTAATTATGGCGAAAATACGTTTTTAAATCTGTCATTTAAAAACATAACCACGGGTTTTTTACTTTATGTATTTTCTTCTCGCGGAATTTCTTCACTAGCGTCGATGCAACTTTGAAAATATTTCTTTTTTTTAATTTATTTATTTAATTGCATATTTACAATCTACTCCTAAATGTAAAGTAATAAGTACATTATATACAAGAATATAACATGAGTAGAGTAATCGTCCATTGGCCATTCTCTGGAATACCACTAATAGGTTATGTTTAACTAATTCACGTCTTGCATCTCTTGCCTTAGGTCTGTAGGCCACTGTCTTCTGAGTCTCCTCTCTACCTCTGGGGGATTTATTATTTCTGATATAGTTCTTACGATCAGCATTTTTCAGTTTCGGATTAGCGCCACAGCGCAAACAGAACGCATCTCTGTCTTTGTTAGTTGCTTGCAGATTCATATTTCCGACAAAGACGTATGTCGTAGTGACATCTGCGAACGAAACAAGACCAACACTGTACCTGTGACTTATTCTGTCGGCTGACACGTTTACTAGAAAGAAACAGAGATACTTAGAGAATGTCGCGCAGATGCAGGCAAACGTCAGTACTTAAATCTGTTTCCAGCAGTATTTAAAATGTTTTAGAGGTTGAATGGTTGATGGTGAATTTGTATTATAGTTGGGACCACTGTGGGAAGGCAGTTTTGCAAGGTGCTTGGCATTTAAAACTTCATTTGCGTTAAGAAATGTTCCCGTGCGTTGAAAGAAGACAACCGCTTCTACGCTGGTCTTAGCAAAGAATTTATACACGTCAGCTCCAAACAAGCAAGGTACAAAACGAAAAGCGGATTATCTTTTGTTACGTACATTGCTTTAAGATTGGGTAGAAATAAAACAGAGTTCCTCAAACTTTATAAATCCATACCTACCTCATAGGCATTTTTTTGTTTGTTTTAATTAATTTAATTATATATATTGTAGTACTAAAATTAGTTTTAATACGAAACGCATTAATTCCAGACTATAACAATTCCAAAGAAAAATTCTAGTAACAGATTATAGTTTTTATATTAAAAAATCAGAATTTTAATTTCAGAATTATACGAAAAACACAGGTTTTAATTTTTTGTAACTGAATCCATAAATTCCTTTAATTAAACATACATTAGTTAATTGCACACTTAACGAATTAATACATGTATAAAGTATAAAAAAAATCCTGCCAGCTTGTACGATTTTCCCCTTTGGAAAAAATCCACGTTTCATCCAAGAACACTAATTGTCTTTTTAATCCCACAGCATTTTGTTTATATTTTTTTAAAAACTCCTACCTACCTACTATTAACAACTTTAGATGTTAAATGACTATAGAACGTAATTGATTAATAATTGATATTTAATACCATCGTAAACTTTTTAAATTAAATTTCTTTGTATTTATGTCCTAATTTAGCTAGAAATGCTTTTCATAAGGTCGCCCAAGGCAATTGAATATTTTAAATAATTAGAACGTATAGGGCCGCTTCAGTTATTAACTTGTTGAGAACTGCAGGTTTCCGTTTGGATAGATTGTAACTTACACCGTACGAAAATGCCTTCGGCAAGAACTGCCTTCCCAAAGTGGTCCCGACTATATCTATATATTTTTTTTAAAAAGCCGTTTGCAATGACACTACGCTAGCTTTTTCACATAGTGTTATACGGTTGCAATCTTTCTTGAATTTAAAACCAATACATTGTAAGAGGCTAATTGTCATTTATAATGTTTCGAGCATATCTTCAGTTTTTAACTTTTTTCTGGAGCTGTACATTTTTTTTATTAATGGCAGGTTGTCTTTCCTTTGCTGCACTATTTTCCGTATGGTGGGTAAACTTATTTTTAATGTATCTGCAACTCGTTCCCGAACCACTGTTGGCTGTTAGTTGGTGTTTAGTTATTATAAAAAGAAAACGCTGTTAGAAATGTCCGGAAAATGTTTTGAATGCGCAGGGTCAACAGTTTGTAAATCTATTCGATAATTTTACGCGCGAAAAAGACAATTTTGGCCTATTACACGACGTTGTAGCGGTTCGGGAACGAGTTGCAGATGCATTAAAAATAAGTTAACCCACCATACGAAAAATAGTGCAGCAAAGCGAAGACAACCTGCCATTAATAAAAAAAAAGTGTCCAGCTCCAGAAAAAAGTTAAAAACATTAAAAATGACAGTTAGAAATGTAGTGTACAGAATGTACGTTGAAAAAAAGCCAGTCACTTTAAAAACAGTACAACGAAATTTGAAAGACAAACAAATTCTAAATGCTGCAATATCAACGATTAGGAAACTCTTATAATGTATTGGTTTTAAATTCAAGAAAGATTGCAACCGTATAACACTATGTGAAAAAGCTAACGTAGTGTCATTGCGAATGGCTTTTTAAAAAGAATATATAGATAATACAAATTCACCATCAACCATTCAACCTCTAAAACATTTTAAATATTGCTGGAAACAGATTTAAGTATTAACGTTTGCCTGCATCTGCGCGACATTCTCCAAGTATCTCTGTTGCTTTCTACTAAACGACAGAACACGTCACAAGTACAGTGTTGGTGTTGTTTCGTTTGCAGATGTCACTACGACAGACGTCTTTGTCGGAAATAGGAATCTGCAAGCAACTAACAAAGACAGAAATGCGTTCAGTTTGTGCTGTAAAAATAAAGCGCTAATCCGAAACTGAAAAATGCTGAGCGTAAGAACTATACCAGGTCATTCTCGTGTCTTTCAATTCGTTCGAAGTATAGTGCCGTAAGTCTCTCGATTTCCTCGGTGACAAATGGAATGCTCAGGTCATTGTGTAGAGTAAGGTTCGACACGTACCATGGTGCGTTCGCGATGGAACGTGTGATTTCAGACTGAATCCTTTGAATTATTTTTTGGTTTGAAGGTTGTGTACATCCCCATAATTGTATTACACACATAAGTCCATATGGGCTTAGGGATACATTTGTACAACAATAGTTTATTATCTATTGATAATTTGGAACTTCGTCCTATTAACCATGAGATCTCTCTGAATTTTATGTTAATTAGTAACTTGTACTGATTTTGTCTCGTTTATCTTAATTTTCCATTTATCAATCCAGTTCTGTAATAGGTCCAGGCGATTCTGTAAGTTTTGTGATGCAATTACTGAGTTAATATCTACTGACAGCAAGGCAGTATCGTCCGCAAATGTTGCTATAATAGTATTGTTTGCTGTTGGTAAATTCGAGGTATAAATCAAGAAGATCAACGGTCCCAACACGATCCCTTGAGGTACTCCTGTTAGTATTGTTGGTAGTTGGAGTAACTGGAGTTGTATTTTATTTGAAAGTATCGTTCTGACATGCATGATCTTAGCAGATGGTAATACGGACTAGGAAAAACGCTGTTGATTTTATGTAAAAGACCAATGTGTCAGACTTTGTCAAAAGCCTGGGCGACATCTAGAAAAACAGCAGTACATAATTTCTTTTCCTCGAGGCTCTTGATGATACTGTTTACAATTCTGTGCGTTTGCTGTACAGTTGAGTGGCGTTCCCGGAAACCAAATTGATAGTCTGGTATAATTGTTGAAAGTTCCAAGTCAGTTTTAATTCTACTCATCAGGAGCCTTTCGAAAACCTTAGACAAAATAGGAAGAAGGCTAATTGGGCGATATGAGCTTGTTTCGTTAGCATGTTTTCCTGGTTTGGGAACCATGATAATTTGGACAAATTTCCAGCTTATAGGGTAATATGATAGTCTTAGCATACTATTATATACGGTCGTTAGCAGTACAACTGCCTCTTTCGGTAAATGTTTGAGAACTTTACCTGTAATTACGTCATGCCCGGGTGCTTTATGTGTATTTATTTTTTTGATTTCTTCAAGCGTTTCTCGGGGTGAAAAAGCTTTAATTGGAAGTGATATTTGGCAGTGTATGTTAAGGAAATCTTCAATAACGTTATCATCGTTGTTAATGTTGGGTCCGGTGATGTAAAGACTTGGGCGAGATGTGCTGCAAACGTTTCTGCCTTTTCTGCGTCGCTTTTGGCCCAGCTTCTGTCCGGTTTTCTGATTGGAGGTAGTGCGATCTTTGGTCTTTTGAAATCTTTTGTAGCCTTACATATCGTATGATCATCTTTGGAGAGTGAGTTTCTTGTAGCAGTGGATGAACTACTGGTTAGAATAGAACCGATGATACGGTTTTAGTCCGGAGATATAGACGGTGTCAACTATTAACTTTAATTTATCAAAAAATATTTTTCACGAAGTAATTATTTCCCGCATTTATCTGTGAGGCGGGGGTGCTTAAATGCGGTTTTCAGTAATATCTGTATACAGAGTGTTGAAAAAGTTCTAAATATTTGAGATTCATGTGTAACTTTAAAAACAAGTCGAAAAATGTTATTCAATAACGGTGTATTACATATTAGATGTAAATCGTTTTTGAAGAAATCGTTCCAAAAGAAATCTATCAAAGAATGCTTAATAATAATATGATATGCAAAATATTTTATGAAGAAATGAAAAATCCCATTAAATTTAGTTTATGTTATAATAACACCGTTAGAACATTGTTCACTCATTTTCACTTTGGTATAAAGACACCACTATGCTCTTTAAATATGAACTAAATGCCCGCATAACCGTACTTTTCTTCTTGTAAATTTAGCTATGTTTCATATTCATTTGAAAAATGGGCTAATACAATCAAAATTTTACAGGAGCACTTTCTAATCAAACATCCAAAGGAAGCTGCAGAAAAGCAAATAGAATTTTGAAACTGGCAGAGGCTCAGCACATATTCGCACTCTAATTAACTGTAACGCCATTTTGACTTACTTTGAAAATTTTATATTTATTCTAACCTAATATATATATTTTGTAAGTTGTCATCTGCAGTAGGAACTTATGAACTTGCGACTATCGAAAATATCTTAGGCTGAGGAATACCTCTAAAGTAACTTCTTTGCCAAGTCAACAATGAAAGTCGAATGTTTCATACCGCCTTGCATATTTTAAATGACAGTTCATGAATGTACTCGTATGTGCACAATAAATCTTGCTATTATTTTTCTCATCTCATTAAATTCTGAGTGCCTCTTATCTATCTCGAAAATCAGCGACAAGCAAAAGTAACAACTGAATATTAAGCACTGGCGACTTTTTGATTCCATGGAGTAGATAAGCCGTTGAAAAGAACAACAGAAAATACCTAAGGCATAACTAGTTGCATTATTGCACAACATGAAATTCATGATTAAAAACTCTTGTAGCACATCGATTTGTATCGCTATCTTGACATAAATTTTAATGCATCAAGAACAACGTACGTTGGTGGGGCATTCGAAAGTAACCAACCAATTTGATATAATGAGGCGATTACGCTAAGTGGTTGTTTAAATAATAATGGACGATTGTAAATAATAATCACGCTCGAAGCAAATTGACACGAATTAGACGACGAAACTGAAAAATTTTTAAACACGCCTGTAGATGTGCTTACTAATACGCCGCATAACTAACTGACATGGTTTATTACAATTCAAGTTTAGTTTTCATGCTTTAATGATATGTTAGTATAACTCAGTCAAATGTAAGCATATTTAAAAATATACAATTTAAGCAAGCATGAATGATCAACCAGTAAATACAATTAACTAGAATGACTGTTACATAATTGTAAATATTTGCCTTCGCTCTGAATAATATTATTCACATGTTCTTAAATCTTTTTCTGAACAAAACTGTTTTCTAAGGATGTCCATCCTTTTATCCCGGTTCCTTATCAACCCTGAATAAAAGCAATACCTTTCTCATTACGTAAAATTTCTGAAGTACCTATTCATTGCTTCCAATATTTTATTTATTACTGCCAAGCTTCCTACCAAATATGGAAATAACGGATGTTGTAGTAAAATAGGCCGGTGTGTAATTTTTTTACATTAACGTATGTCGTATCTTATTCATGCATACATAAGCTCACTTACAATATAATACCATATAGCGTGTACTCAACAAAACACGAATTCATGTTAATTTATTACAAGACATGCTGGAAATAGAGCATTTTCAATTATTTGCTTAACAGCATGAGTAATTTCTCTGAACTTTTCAGTCACCCTTTTGGACGCTTCCTGTCTCACAAAACAGTTTTACGTTAAAAACGTCTTCGAAGTGTTTATAGTCAACGGCACGATCTGGGATTTCGGACACATTTCTACCGTTTATACTTATCTCACTTAGGATTATTATTTTTTGACCCAGCAAAAACTGTAGTTCGGTGTTAGCGTAAGGTTATATTGAGTTGTGTGTTCAGAATAAGTAATATATTCTTTACAAATGTCTTCAAGAGGGTGTTTAAATAGTCCAGATATATTTTGTTATATCTGCAGTAATTTCACACTGCTAAAGCAACGACGGAAAATTACCATTTCTGTAAAACAGCTTATCATTCTTACTTCGGTATAAAACTTGGGGATCGAGATAAGCCATAGGCTCCACACAGAGTCTGCACCATTTGTGTTGAACAACTGAGTCAATGGAGTAAAGGTGCAAAAAAGTCTGTCTTTTGGAATTCCTATGGTGTGGAGGGAGTGAAGAAACCACGGTGACGACTGTTACTTTTGTTCCTGCAACGTAAACGGCTTCAATTCAAGAAATAAGAAAGATATTTCTTATCCTGACGTCCCATCTGCAATTCGACGTCGCTATCCCACCAACAGTTGCAAGTTCCAGCGAAGAAATGTCTTCTGAACGAGAGTGATCAAATGGACGTTTTCGAATGTGAAACACAGGAACCGCAATTTTTCACACAGACAGAACTGAATGACTTGATAAGAGACTTAGGTCTTCCGAAGGACGCTGCACAAATTCTGGAATCCAGACTTCAGGATGAACATCTACTGGCCCCAGGAACTTCGTTTGCTTAGTACAGAAACCGTGAAAAGGATTTCGTGCCTTACTTTTCCCAAGAAGGATCGTTGGTGTACTGCATTAACATTCCTGATTTAATATTGACGTTGGAAGCTGCAAAATATGACTCTGAATCTTGGAGACTATTCATTGATTCAATGAAACGAAGTTTGAAAGCAGTTTTTTTATACAATAGTAATAAATATGCCTCTGTACCTGTTGCTCATTCTGTTCACTTGAAAGAAACATGAGAATCTTCAATTATTGTTAAATAAAATAAAGTATCACGAATATGGTTGGCAACTTTGTGGTGATTTTAAAATCATTTCCATGCTATTGGGCAGCAGTCTGGATTCACGAAGTACCCTTATTTTTTGTGTGAGTGGGATAGCAGAGCGCGTGATCAACATTACACGCAGAAGAAATGGGCCACCCGAGAAAGACTTCTACCTGGAACTAAGAATGTACTGCGTGAAAGCTTGGTTGATCTACAGAAAGTATTGCTACTTCCTCTCTATATCAAGTTGGGGATGATGAAGCAGTTTGTAAAGGCTTTAAACAAAGAAGGAGAATGTTTCAAATACCTTTGCTCCAAATTTCCTTCACTCTCCGAAGCGAAGTTGAAAGAAGGTATTTTCAATGGACCTCAAATTAGAGCTTTAAAATCTGATGAAAGGTTTAAACCGACGATGACAGATGTTGAATCTCAAGCCTGGTGTGCATTCAAAGATGTTGTAGAACATTTTCTTGGAAACAACAAGCACCCAGACTATATAAACATTGTCCAAAATATGCTGAATAAGTTCCAGAAATTGGATTGCAATATGAGCTTTAAACTCCAGTTTCTTCATTCTCACCTAGACTACTTCCCTGAAAATCTCGGAGATGTTAGTGAAGAACAAGGAGATCCATTGCACCAGAATATAAAGGAAATGAAAGGCAATACCAAGGGAGATGGAATGTTAATATGAAGGCTGATTACTGCTGGCCATTGAAGCGAGTTAATCCAGATGTGAAATACAAGGGGAAAAAACTCGAGACGGAGTTTTCAAAATAAACGAGAAAGATTACACTCCAGAAAAACTGAATCTAATTAATTTGGTAAATTTTCATTTAAAAAAATCAAAAATATTATGTTTTGTTATTATTATATATTATTTTATTTTGCCAAAATAAAAAAAATGTTATATTTTCATGAACAAGCACATTTTCCTATTTTGCGGAAAAACCTTACGCGATAGCCAAAAACTAAGCACACCATTGAATTAAGAATGATCGATTTATATAAGAATAAGTATCAGAAATAAAACAACATTCCTAAACTTGAAATTTGTAGACCTGTATTATTTATCACTCATCATCAAAAAGATTACCAACAAAGTTGAATTATTATATCCAATCCACAACAAAATTTTGAAAAAATATGATTAAAAATGTTATATTTTTTAAATCCTGTACAATAAACTGAGATATCACATCAATACACTGATAGTCCTCGTCCACAACTACAAAAAATGGAGAGCTTACAAATGTTTGGAATCTTCAAGAGTTTTTTTCCCAAAACTGCTCAAAGTATTTTGACTAAATTTTATGACAAGATAGAAGTCAGAGAGGTCTTCTTTTTTTATGAAGAGAGGTAATATCCGGGTCTTCTAAGTATACATTTTTGAAATCCTAAAAGTCAAAAAACCGATGATACAATCGACATAAACCGTTGCCTGAAAAATTAATTTTTCAATCCACGTATACTCTTTAAGATATTTTAAAACTCCCATAATGGGTACAAAAATTTTGGGAATTAAACTGCAAAAATGATGCTTTATTTTAAAATATTTTATTTCCAACTCCTATAGTTAATAATAAAGTAAGCCGTACTTTAATTGGTATTGCCAATGGAAAATTATTTAAAATAATGTAGAATTCATTTTTTAATAATAATATTTTTGAATTACTTTTGGTATTTTTTATCATCAGTTCTTCTCTTTTTTTTTTTTTTTTTTGATTTATTATTGTCATGAATAAGATGTCGATTATTTTAAAAACAGTATGTTGGAAAGTCGCAGTAACATTCTTCTTTGAGTGATTTGTCTCTTGCCAGAGGTAGTGGTCAGAACCCTTGCCTCTGTTGCGCGTTTAAAGAGGTAAAGATATGGAGGACCTACAGCTTAACATGGGCTCCAATGGAAGTGTAAACATTTCTACTCCAGAGAAGATTTACTAGGCAGATTTGCCATTATCTTGCGAGGAATACAGCCCTAAAAAATCCGATGTTCCGGTCTTGGGAATTGAAACTCAGACCTTAAGCGTAAAAGTCAGTGACATTAGAAAATGTTAATTTTAAATTTTTTTGTATATTTTTCCACTCCCTTATGCAAGGTCGGCAGAGTATTATGTAAATATTGTAGTATTGGGGTTTAGTGATGTTCTAAAGGTTGTAAAATGATAGCATCCAAATGAAATTGAAAATACTGAACCAAATCTAGAAAATTCATAAAACCATCGAGTATCACTCATCAATTTTCAAAAGCCACGAGTATCGGGCATTACCTTTTCATTGCCCATACGGAACAGGTCTCTTTGCACAATACCAGCATAAATAATGTGTTACAATCGCAGATAAAAGTCGCAACATGTACTGATAAGAAATATGCAGCTCTTAAAGCGATTACCATTGATGCAACAGGCTGATAGACAGCATCCACGACCTATCGATACAATCTACATGATTACGCTTGCAATGTTTATGTATCACGTTAATCTTCTCGGGAGCAACTAGCAACGTAAAAGTGGAGGTGACAGATCAAGTGGAAGGTGTATTCTAGTATTTCGAGCCGTGGGTCCGCCAAGAATGCTGGGGCCCGTGAGTCAGTGCCTTGTTGGCTGTCGTGTCCATGTCGTGGTTTGGCGTCCCGGGTATCAGCGCGTGCGGACATCTGATTCATTTTGCTGCAAATTACGACCCGATTCGCGTCCACACATCATTGTTACTTGAAATTTATACTGGTAGCATCGGAACATCATCAATGGGCCTAATCTTTATTCATGACTAAACTTTTTAAAATTTTGTGCGGCAAACAAACGTAAATTCACTTCTAAAAGCTTCCTTTAACATTTTAAACAATCAACTGCACGTGCTTTTGTTTAAATTAAATTTAAATATTCCACTATGCAAATGGAGCTTTAATGTTGCTATCGACGATCGTAACCAACACACATTACGATGTTGCAACTGAATATATGGCAGTGGAATATGCTTAAGCAACGTTAACGGTGCTAATAGCGACATAAAAACTTGTTTATATTTTTGTGCGTAAGTTATTAGACATGGTGATTGTCGGTAGGCATTGTTTAAAATTTCTCTTTTCATTTTACGGTGCGTAGAGAGGTAGAAATGTAGACGCCTGAAAAATGTTACCTGAACGCTTAGTTTTGCTGTGTATCTTCAGTTTTTGTACCAATTTTGTTATTGGGTCTCGATGGGACGGTCAGACGCCCTGGTTTTATGATTCAAGTAAGTTTTAACATTCTTATTGTTATGTATTTTAACATCAAAGAATAGTCAGAATAGAAAACAACAACCGAATTGCAGGTTTTATATGAATGAATATCGAATTTTATAAAACCGATCATTACAATAACAAAATATGATCCATATTATGCATATCATCACAATGGCTTGCTTGTTAATCAAGAAATTGTTCGTCTGAGCACACACATATCCTTACCTTACTTGAGGAACAAGAAATTAAAATTAGGAAATTATCAGCATGTTACATGAAAAATGGTAATAATTGTATTTAAAACGCATTAAATAATGCATACTTTTAGCTGTAATTAGATAATGCTATTTAGGAAAGGTAAACACAGATACTTATAGGAACGCTGTCCGAACATCGCTGACGTATTTCCGGTTGAGACGATCTTCAAGTTCTTTATAAAGAATCTTGTATTCAGGTAACCGCATCTTCTTAAACGTAATTATAATTAATTTTTTACGCATAAACGTTAATACACTCCATTAAATACATTCCACATTTTCAAAACTTACAAATTCCATAATTCTGGGAAAGCCCAATGATGGCGTTGTACCATTTAAGAACTGCAGCTGATTCAGGGAATAATAATAATAATAATAACAAAGCTCGTATGATCAGTTTCTGTGGAGTCACAACCATTGCTCATGGATAGACTGCATTTTTACTGCTCTAGTATGAGAATGTATTGAATTTATGAAATTACGATTATAAATTTTTGACAGAAATACTGTTGCGCCTGTGTGCCGAGGAATCCAAAACAATGGCCACTCCATCTAAAAGAGTGTGCGTAACGCTCATATCTCTGGAACTACAGAACCAATCATTATCTTTATGTAATGTTTCATAGCGAAGAATCGCAAAATCGTGATTGAAACTCTTGCATCATTAAAATTTTTTTTATTAGCAATCTTGTTCTCAATATGGAGGTACGAGGGGCTGTCTTTATATTACCGCGATGGGTATGAAAACAAGAGACTAAAATACCCACAAATATTTGCCTTTCAATATAGTACCCTTGCTCATGATTAGAGCTAGAATAGTACGGCAAATTGCCTTTTTTAATACGTGGAAGGATTAAAGGCAGACCCAATTTTAAATCCGTTTTAGAATGCGTACAATTCAAAAATGCAAATTTTATTTTGCCTTTTTGCCTTTTTTGCGTCTTCTTTTGGATTCTGCCTTTTTTGAGGAATATCCTATTTTTCTTGCCTTTTCGTGCCTTTTATGGTATATTAAATTAAAATTTTAAGAAATCCAGTTCTTAAATTTTCAATTTAAAAAGCTTTGTACTAGCAATTTTCCAAGAAAAATGCACATTTTAAATTTCTGAAATAAATTGTAGAAAGTATTATTCCCAAGCACTTAAGGGTAGAGGCTTAGTGGGTTTTACCCTTTATTATTACCGGTTGAAAATTTCTCAGGAGGATTATTTTCCTGAGATTAATTTTAATGAGGGGACCAGTATTGTCAGGAGAAAGTTTTCTACTGAATCAGCCAGTTTGTAACAATTTTCGAACGTGTTAACGTTAATGCCATTTTTTTAATTTCCTCAAATATTCTTCAGATTTTGTCATTTTTTATTTTTTCTGTCTTTATTGGTAATTTTGCCCTTTTTTTTTCGTTTTTGCATTTTTTTACTTTATTTTTGCCTTTTTAGTGCTTTTTTATATCTTTCTTTTTGCCTGCCTTTTTCGAGACTTTATTTTGCCTAACTATCCTAGCTCTACTCATGATTGTAGGTATTACACCGTTCTAATAACAACTTTAATCCGTTCTAAAAATATTCATTTGGTATCTCCTTAAAATGGCCTTCACTAGCTGCTATGACTTCGCCATTATCCCTGAATTTTCTTCCCCTAATAGTTTTATGAGGCTATGGTGCAAAAACTAATCACTAGGATGGTACCCAGTGATTATTTTTTGCTTCTGAACTATAAGGATGTGTTCAATTTCTTCTAACCAGCAATTAGCAAAACGAGCATTATCGTGCAGCAGGAAAACACAACGCGTCACTTTTCCGCGGTATTTCACTTAACAGAATCACTGAAGCAACTTCCATAATGCTCTCGTGTTACTGTAATATCGTTCCGCAGATAATCAGTGAGCAAATTTTCTCGAAAGTCCCGAAAAATTGTCATTATTTTAACTGCAGAATGGGTGATATTAAACTTCTGGGGAGAGCGGAGCCCTTGACATGCCACTGTATCGAGTTTTGTTTCGATTCAGGATCATAATAATATAGTTCTGATGTTCTTAGTCTGCGTGCACGTCAACAGTTACTTGTTATTTAGTACTGATAGTGCCAATTTTAAAAAACAAAAAAAAAAGTTTTTTTTTTTGTTAAATTATGCAGTAAAATCATGTTTCTTCGTAAGGTCACGTAACGTAGTTGTAATAGTTATGATTTTGATTTTTAACATTTCATAGTTTCTGTGCAAAATAAGAAATTACATTAAAACCAGGGATTTTGTTTCCTTCACGTTCGCGCCCTATTTTTTATGTTTACATGTCGCTATGAAAACGAATTCGTGTTTTGCGCGTTATGTGACATACAATTTAAGATTTTTACGTGATTTTTTATCGTAATTTTCTTTATTTACTGTATACAAAATTGTTATCAAACGCCTGTACCGTTTTTATTAACTTAAGTGTTAGTTTTGCGAGTGTTTCGAGTACTTGAGGGAAATATAACTTCGAAAAATGACCGCTTTTTCGCATAAATCGAAAGAGCTTATTGCATCGCTAGTAAACTATTTTGAACAAGAAAGAGATTCATCTACAATGACAAGTCGGTTGATAATTATTTAGTTCTCTTTCGCCTTCGTAACGCGTCAAAAGTTATTCCTTCTCCTCTGCCCGAACACGCACTTGAATTGGTGAAAGCATTTGCGGCACCCATCTTGCACTAACTTTTGTTATTCCAAGGTACTCCTATAGAATTCTGAAAACCGTAATTTCTAAAACTCCTCATGAGGCTGCTAATTGCCGCTTCTTGGATCAAACACTTGGTTTTTTCAATCATCCTATGCTTCCCATCTACGTTTAAATATTTTTTTCCAATATCTACTTGTATAGCTATGTTTCATCTATTAAAATCTCCATGGTAAAATAACATCTTAATGATGAGGATGGATAAAACGTTACTTTATTCACTAGTGAATAAAACGTCAATTTTGTTTCGAATCTTGCATACCCGTTAGATAAAACAATATATAATCGGTTAGCGAAACAACTAAAAACCAAAATTAAAGATATAAAAAAGCAACGTTCCAGTACTTCGTAAAAAACCTATCAATCAAAGATAACACCCTGTGGAAAGCAACAAAGAGATTTAAACGACCACAGCCTGTCATATCCTCCCTTAGAAACTCTGATGGTAGCTAGTCAAGATCAGACCGCGAGAAAGCTCAACACCTTGCACACGTATTTTGACCACACATTGACGAAGCTAATGAAGAAGTTGAACAGTTCCTTGATGCACCTCTCCAACTATCACTGCCAATTAGAAATTTTAGCACAAATGAGATTGAAGAAGAAATAAAAAGCCTAAATGAAAATAAAGCGCCTGGATATGACTTAGTTACGGGTAGAATACTTTCGGAATTGCCAAGCCAGGGTATACTATTTATAAGACAATTATTTAATTCAATACTAAGACTAAACTACTGGCCAACTCAGCTAAAGTTTGCCAACATAGTATTAATATTAAAACCACCAACAGAAACAATGTCCTGTAGAACAATAAGTTTCTTATCTGTGTTATCCAAATTGTTGGAAAAACTTATACTGAAAAGAATAAATTAAGACAACATATTAGACTTGTTACCAAACCGTCAATTTGGCACCAGCACTTAACCATCCAGCAATGTCATCGTGTAGTGGATGCCATTTATAAAGTATTCGAAACAATGCAATTCTGTTCTTCAGTTTTCCTAGATATCAAGCAAGCTTTTGATAAGGTGTGGCATAAAGGTCTTCTTTTTAAAATTAAATAGAACATGCCACATCACTACTATCTATTACTAAACTTTTACCCAACATGCCAACACTATCAAGTAAATCATGGAGAGAGCTAATCGGAAATTCATGTCACCACCTCAGGAGACCCTCAAGGAAGTGTATTGGGACCTCTGCTGTATCTGTTATATACATCGATCTGCCCATATCGCTAGACACCGTATAAGGGACATTTGCTGACGACACAGCAATTTTAGCTATCAGCGAAAACGCATTAGAGACTTCATAGAAACTCCAGAACCATATACTCTTGATCCAAGAGTGGTTAAAACAGTGGCCATCAGTTTACATTAACAATATAGGTATTCCACAAGCCAGCGAAGTAAAATATTTAGGACTTCACCTGGACAGCAAATTAACTTGGAAGACACACATATCCAAGAAGAGAAAAGAAATGGATCTAAGAATAAAGAAAAAGTGGTTAATTGGTAGAAGATTCCCCTAATCACTTGAAAATAAAGTATTAATTTATAAAACCATTATTAAACCCATTTGGACATACGGCCTGGAGCTATGGGGATGCTGCAGTATGTCAAATATGAATATCATTCAAAGATTTCAGTCCAAAGTTTTGCGAATGTTACCTGATACGGAATGGTGTATAACAAATCAAAGCCTTCACGCAGACTTGAAAATCCCCTTCGTTAAGGAAGAAATCTGTTAAAGTGCTAAAAACACAAACTTCGACTTGAAGCACATCCCAATCCAACCATTGAAGTTCTATTAGAACAAGAGGCATACAGAAGACTAAAGAAGAAATGGCCGAGTGATTTAACTACAGTGTGACAAGTGATGTGACAATCGAATGAAATTTATTGGGTACTGCCAATGGGCCTAATCCCTACATCACAAAGGACATCAGATCAACTTATAGAACTTAATGTATTACATTGTACATGTTCTGATTGTTGATAAATAGGTTGATAAAAAATACATCTTGCGTGATTTTATAATCTTGAAATATAAGTGTAATTCACCAAAGCAACTAACAAAATATATTCGTATACCTTGGAAATCATCACACAGCCGGATAATAAGATTATTTATTTAAAATTATTTATTATTAATTTAATATAAATAAATTTATTTTAAGTCTTATCTGTATAATTAAATGTAGGTATTGGAACAAATTTTATATGCCACACGTTAATAAAGAAATTTGATACATTCGGGGAAATTAGCATATTCGACTTCGTTTCATGTGCTAAATTTTCCCTTCGTGGATAAAATGTCTCGTTATCCACTTGTACTCGTACCATATACATATAACTATTAACCAATTCCGTTGGAAGGGCAACCATTCACGTACACAGCCAACATTTCTTGAAGGTTCATTTTTGAAGCATTTCCTTGTTTTGTAAGTAATTTTATGACAGGTCGGTGTTCGATTTTATTCGTTTTGATAAGTTAACACAATGCGCGATAAATCAAACTGGCAAGTAATTAAATTAATAATGTTGCGATTGTTCTGTAAACTGGCACACCAACTACCAAGGCATACTTGAATCAAAAAAGCTTCAATGGGAAATTGTATCCAAAATTAAAACTGCCAAGTCCGAAAATATGAAAACGACACCTCATAATGTTTCTCTCGTATTTTTAATCAAACTGTTTCGGAAACCTTTTAGTTTTCACGAAAACATAGCTACCGGTTGTATAGCGGGCACTGCGGACCCCGATCAAGCGGTATTCGTAGTACAGCACAATCTGTGCTGGTCAGTACCCGGATGAGTGGCCTAAAATAGTAGCACATGCAACCGGTCGTGCTTCGGAAGGCACGTAAAGCCGTCGGTCCCGGTTGTCATACGAACGTCGTTGATAATCGTAAACTGTATAGTGTTCCTCTGTTTGACGTGTTAAGTTAACCTCCTGCCCGGCGTGCATGTAAAGAGGGTTCACAGAACCTTTTCCACAACATAGACGTTTTTGCGAAAGGAAAAAGTCAGGAACGACTGATCAGACTAAATACTTTATTAACATTTTGTTTTCAAAAACCATCGTATTGCAATAATTATTGTTTATTACTATTAAGGAAGTTGATTTACAGAACTTTGTGGGCATCATTCGTTTTTCTGTATCATGAAAATTTCGAATATTAACTTTTATATTTATTGAACCAAATACTTTTTCCCTATGCTGCCACGATTTTCTTATTATTTCGAATATCATATGCATTATCTAATCTTTGGGAATTCCTATAGTAGCTACTTAAGTTTTATACAGTATCTCTGTCAAAGTATTTTTAGTTGATATGTATATTTATTTAAATATTATAAAAAATTGTTGTCTGATACCTTTGCGTTTTATACATTAAGTACATAATTTCAATAGTAAGTACACAAAATAATAACAAAAGATCAATTTAAAAAGATAGTAAAATTCTTCCAGACGCGCAGCTGAATCGCTACATTGTGAATTTTTGAAAGTACTCTACATTCTACATTAAAATATTACAAATACTTATTTATATTGTATAATATAACCATGTTTTTAACGTAAGAAAATCCGCGTGGTCTACGCATTTTTAAAGTACCCAACTGTCAGTTTGCAAATTTCTCTAATTAGACTGAATATTATTCATTTTTATTATAGATATCTTTTTTTTTATTTTCTCATTCACTCATACCACCGTTCCTGGGAACCGCTTTCGCATTACTTCAAGAGCGTACGGGCGTCCCTTACACACTAACCATTCATGCAACATGCACCCTAAACTTAACTAAGCGAAATGCGGTCGCCCCAGTCGTGATTCGATAACTCGACCAATCGGACCGAACTTCGCGTGACCTCAAGTGGCAGTGCGTATCCGCACTATTCCACCGAGGCCCCATTATTATAGATACATCACTATAAAGTATTTTGATCAAATTTGTAGAAAATTTACCCGACATTGTCAAACAACCCGAAATCCACCTTTTAAAGACTGGAAAAGATTACAACAAATTGAGAGGATTCAAATCGCTCTAGATTCTATTTTTTGTATTCAACGATACTTAGTTTGTGCTGTTAAGCAAAAAGTATTGCAGCAACGCTTTGATTTACCTTTATTTCAATTTTGTTGATCATACTGTATTTTCTCATATACAAGGTAACATGTTTATAACAGAAATATAAGAAAAACCGCGAAAGAATTTTCATGAAAATGTTACTTCCGGTTTAACCGCGATTGAAAATTTTTGGTTAAATCCGTTTTCCATTGGCGACTTCCCATTTGCTAAATTTGTTTTAACCAACAACTATTATAATTGTAACTTGCAGACATTTGGTATAATTTAACGATTTAGTTACTTTTTAGATCAAGATTAGTCTTTCACTTCACACTGATGGTGTTGATATACCAATCAGCAGGTCTTCACAGAACAAAATCGAAACATAACTTACGGTTTTTCGATACAGTATCTATACGAATCATCTACAAAAGTTGTACAAAAAATGTCGTAATAGCTAGTAAATTCTTCTGCCTGATAAAATCTTACTATGCACCATTTTTTTGCCGTATCTAACGGAAAAATCTCGGTAGCAGCATGTTCATGCGTTAGCTGAAAACAAATTGCTCCGATTAAAAATGCGCAAAAAAACTTGAAGCGTTGAACCAGGAAAGATTTCAGAACTGGCTTTAATTAAATTCAAATTGATGCTTGTCTAGTTTTTGATTCGACGTTTTGTCCGTTTTGGAATGGTTTGACGTACAAGCTGTCGGTTCTCTTTCTCAGCTTGTACGTGTTTTAGAAAAGAATAAAGAAGTAGCTCACACTCGTTCAATACAGTTAGTGGAATGGTGAGGGTAATTGGTTCTTGCTGCGAAGATTCAACACCATATAAGGGAAGGAATTGGCGCCTTAAGTGTAGAGTAACTTCTGCCTTCTGGTTATTAAAATCTATCATGTAATTGAAATTTATGGCGACGGTGTATTCTCATATCTACACATTTGCATATGATTTTAAAGTTCTTATCACTTTAAGTAATACCTTCTTCTTCACTTCACGGGATAGGCATTTCATTGCCTGCTCCGTCTTCATAATTTTATTGTCGCCATCTTTTCCGTCGTCTACCAACATCTCTTCTTCCTCTTCGTTTGTATTCCAGGATTTGTTTGGGAGTTCTATTTACATAAGTAATAAAATAATTCAAAATTCTTTCTTTAAAAGACCTTGAGCTATCAAAATTCTTCACTTCGCTTAACGTTATTTTTATGTTACAAACGTATTTTTGGTTTACATGTACGTGTATCTGTAGGACGTATGCCACCCCTACCCTTTACATTATTTTTTTTAATGAACCCTATGTGTAAGCTTGGGACTTTTTAGAAGGTGATATCTATCTGTTAGCATATAATTAATGCTAAAACACAAAATGACATCCCTCTTTCCGTTTATATTCAGTATTTCAGCGTTTACCTTGCTTTTTTATTTTATTTTTTTTGTAAAGGCGCAATCTAATTGGTTTCGTATTGAAGCGGCATTGTAACCAGATATAATTCGTAGAAGGCCATATACGTAAGAAGTCTCATGTTCTTTTCTTTATGCCCTTTTTCTGTAATTTTCGTTATGTTTTTAGTATTATAATATTTATTATTTTGTGTAATATCTCGATCGTAGTATTGTTTTACAGCCTACCTAGGAAGACTTCACACACTTTATGTTACTATTTTTATAATTTTTTTAAATCACCTTCATAGTATTGAATTAACTCTGTTGATTGAACGTCATTTGTGAAGGGCTTATTCTTAAAAGATCTCTTTCCTTCCCGCTGCGCATTCTTTTTCTATTAAATTCCTTTTAAATATGCTACATATTTCCTATCCTTTTTTATTTTAATGCTCTTTAATAAACGTTCCTCTTTCACTATTTTTTACATTAAATGTATGATTTTGTAGCTTCCTCAATTTTTTTCTATTAGTTTCCTTTTATATATGCTACATATTTCCTATCCTTTGTAAATATTTTATTATAGTGTTATATTAATGCTCTTTAATAAACGTTCCTCTTTCACTATTTTTTACATTAAATGTATGATTTTGTAGCTTCCTTAATTTTGTTTAAATCGTAAAAAAACGGAAGATTCTCTCATTGTCACTTTCGTCTCCCCGCTAATTAATTCTCTTTCCATCCCTTTCTTTATTAAGCTCGGTTTTCTTTTCTCGTGCCCTTATTCTAATTTCCTATTCTGCGTTCATTTCTTTCGCTTCTTTATTTTCTGCTGTTTATATTTCCGTTTTCTAAATTCCATTGTTTTTCTCTATAGTAACCGATTTTATTATTTTTCCTTCCATTCACTTCGTGATTTCTCTTTGCGTTTACAGCCTTACATGCTCTGTCTAGTTTTCTGTTTTTCGCCCATTTTTTTTTCGCTTGTTCCACTTCTTTCCTTCTTATTTGGATTTTCATTCTTCTGTTTATACTACATTTTAGTTAATTGAAAATAGTTCTCTCCATATATTTCTTCCTTTCTTGTTACGTTTCCTTTTTAGTACACTTTTTCTTTGTTATTTGCTCTTGTCTTGTTTTTTCTTAATACTCCATTTTCCTTCTTTTTCTATTCTTCTCATCGATTTCTTTTCTAATTTCCTTTCAAATCATTAGCAGTTCCTGTTTACTTATCTCCATCCGTATACTGCTTCCTTTCTCCTCGGGTCTTTTTTTTTTGACGTTCTCTTCCTAGTTTCCGGTTCGCTTTCTATTTCTTGCTACTCTTTTCTCACTTTATAATAATAAATAGGAAAACTCTTTCTATAAACGCATTTTTCCTACCCTCTCTCACTTCTTCTTCTTTCTTATTTTCAACTCGCTGTCATCTTCTCTCTTTACTCATTTTATTTTTTTTTATATTTCTATCCACTCTCTTGAGCATTTTGTACTTCATTTATCCCACTCGTTTAAATTCTTGTTTAATTTATCTACTACTTTCTGGCATACTTTACCCATTACTGTAATCTCCTTTTCCGTTTAGAGGTTTCAAACATTTATAAAATATATTTTACCCTTTGTTCCTTCCAGTTTCTTTTCAAGTTTGGTCGCTATTCGTTTCTTATTTCTTTTCTCTGATTTCTTGCCTCTGCGCCCCTTCATTGTTTTTCTTACTTTTAAGTCAAGCCAATGGTATTGTATTCTGGAACGAAAATTTCTTCTGCCGAAACTTCGGTTGCCCTCTTGGTTGCTTTTCGCGTTTTTTTTTCTCACATGTTAATTTATCATTATTTTTCTTGGACAGTGTAGCTTAACACTTCCTTCTAATGTATTTTCCCTTTTATTTCTCTCGCCTTGAACAAATGCCGCATTTTTTCGACTTTTTTAGAAACCCAATGTTTTAAATTGTGGATTTAAATCTTCTCAAGACTACTACGTTAAGTGGAACAAATTGTGTCGAATGTCGTCATGTTGTCTCGATCCTGCCGATAATTGACAGATCGGCGTAGACTGACGAGTGCTACGACAGGACATTGTTCCTGCCATGAGAATTGTGCTTGTTAAAAGTCTTGGTGCGGCAGCTCATGTTGCATTGTGCTCCGCATTCCTCGGTATAAGATATCGCCACGCTAATGATGTCGCTTTTTGGAGCATATGCCTTATACGAACTTTGCGGACCTTTGTAGACCTTAAATAGGCAAGTCTGCTCGTGTGGGTTACTTGCCCGTACGAGCATTGAAAACGCGCATTACGTTGTTCATGAGCTCAGCGCATTTGCAACTCTCTTGCTTGCTTAGTATGCTTAGAATTTAGTACAGAAAATATTAGGTTTAGAAATCCCTATGTAGTTTCGAAATATAAAGAACCATCATTTGATTGTTCAATACACTTTTCGTAATTATATTTCAAAATTCCTGGACCTTTTAATAAAGTATTTTAGTATTATTAAAGAAAAAATCGCTTAACACTAGATCGGGGATATAGGGTAGGTGATTATCTTCGAAATAGCCAGATTCAAAAATGGTGGCGTGGACTACTTCGGACTTGTGCGAGGAAGCGTTGTCATGAAGCAGTTACGCTACGGCACTTTACTTACCACTTACCAATTATTAACGTATTTAGTATCGTGTTCGCTTAATGTCTACAATTGATTATGGCTTGGGCTTTGAATTTCTGGAGCATCTCACCGAATTATCCGCATTATTTTGCTAGCTGACAGTTACTACATTTCTTGGGAGCAAAGATTCTTTATGTTTCCGTTGCTTGAATTCTTGTTTCGGTTTTGGATTCCAGTGATGGAACCATGCTTTATCAGCAGTTACAAAAGTTGTCCTTTTTGCTGTTTAGTAGGCTAGATTTTTTATTGACCATTTCACTCAGTCTTTGCTTATCGAAAGCTGATAAAGATGGTCATGTAGAATGCATTCAAGTATTTACCATAGAAAATGGCAATAATTGTAGATATTTAACTCGACGATTAAAAAATCATTTTCTTAACATCGATGTACTTATTTATGTTGGATCTTTTACATCTAAACTTATCTTTCATAGATTTTCTTCGTCGTTACCTAATATTTGGAGGAGATAACGTTCGTGCCATAGACATTTTGGAATCGTTCCTTAATTTATTTCGGAATAATGCGTTCCAGTGTCAAAAATTTAACGACAGCCATCTGTTCAAACTGCTCGGCTTAAATTTCACACAATGGGTGTAGAAAACTGTATTTATTATGCGAATAACCACAGTTAAATTAAATGTTACCTCTTGCAGCTGAGGTTGATAACTCGGTATTGAAAAATTAAAACTTCTTTAAAGAAGTACAGGCTAGAAGAATTTAGAACTCCTCTCGTAGTATTAACTTTGTTCAAAGTATGTCATAAATACAACACCAACACCTTTTAACAGCAAGTATGTAGTATGGCCGAACAGGTCTACCGACTTCTGTAGAAAATAATTTCATATGTGTGATATCAACTCCGTTCAAGGTCTACATAAAATATATTTAAATAACACCAGATATGTTATCGAGAAATAGGAATCCGTGAAGGTATGTAAGTACCAATATAATTAGTATTCAATATAAAATGATAACTATTTTTAGACTCAGTGGGATGCCGTTCCTATTATGTGTATTCTGTATTTAATGAGGCGATCCCAGCGTGATTACCTTTATATTACTAATTCCAGCGTTTGTTTCTGAATCTAATAATTTATATTAAGGCTCGTGCATGTGTCCCATATTTCATACTTTAAAACCCTTACGTATTAACGTCTCGAATGTATTTTAATCTTCTTAGAATTTCCTGTGATCAATTCGTTTGCGTCTCCTGCATGCTTTCACGTACCGGTATGGTAACCGTACGTGCAAGTAGGTAAATAATGCCAGCGCCTACCTACGGGATAATGGACATCTAATCTAAGATGGGCGGAATGGTCCATCAAATCTGGCCATGGATGGGCCGCTCCCACGACCCTTTTCGGCCCACGCGTTTAATGTTTCAATTCTACTAAGGTACCTGTTCCGATCGCGATCGTGAAGTTTTGTTGTGAAGTTGTAAAGTGTGAACCCTTTTCTTTGGAAATAAATCCCTAATGAGTTCCTAGAATAATTTAGAATCTTGAATTGCCCATAAAATGTCAAGAAACTGAGTTTTGCACTTTTGCGGACAGTTTTGTAGTGTTGTATTACTGACAGAGGTCGTAAAGACTTTTATGGAGATTTTGAAGTGAACGAATGAATTTTAACTACCAAAGGCTTAAAAGGCTTCCAGAAGAAGAAGTTAATTTAATGGTTGAAACTGTTTCAAGAGTTAGTAATAAAATCGTAGTTGATTGAATTGGGCTTTCGTTTTACAGAAATTCAGTTTACTAATTGCTATTACTAACGAGAATTGAATATTCTTAATTTAGCCTCGAACTAAAACGTTTACACGGGCAATAAATCAACATTAAACCTGTAGTTTTTTCTGTTCTTTGAAATTTCTTTACCAAAGTACTTGTATTGTATACCGCAGGTACCGACAACCACTAGAAAATCAAAGCAATAGTTCTGTTAGTTGGGACTCATTATTTTCTAACAAACGCCTCTGTTATGTAAATATTTCTTTTTTAAAATCGATTATTGCTGCTACTACGAGAATCTATTTTACCCATAATATTTTCTTTAATTTTAACTACAAGGTAGACGGACCTTCCGAACACCCGCACTCCGCAAACTTTAATCGACATTGGGAATTTTTAAAAATGTGTGAAATTTTAAACAAATTTGATTTGATTACATATTTTGAAAGCTGTAACAATAAAATCTATTTTACGCAAGTATATGTTGTTTTATGGAGCGTAACAGTCAGTTTCCAAAACTGGTATTTAACAAATTACAAATTTTTAAATTTCTATAAATGAAAACGTTTTGCATGTATTTTGGTTATCTCTGTATTTTTTAATCTATCAATATAATGTAAACTTGCTTATACTGAGCAAATGGAAATACAGGGCGGATCATTTAAGTTGTTCCCACTTAAAAGTGTTTGACGCAACCCGAAATAAGAACATGTGTTACAGCAACAGATATAACCGAGTTTTTTTATATTATAGAAATGTACGATAGTCGCTTTCTGTGAAAAATATCAAAAACTAAAAAGTAAAATCATATTTAATTCAGTCATATACAAAATTGCCTCCATCCACTTCCACACATTTTTGTAAGTCGTTTTAAAAACTATCTTCGGGCTCGATGTTAGATGTAGTTGATTCGCTTATTCTTTTATGTAGAGTTAAGTATACTATTTCTTTAATAATAACCCAAAGATAAAATCCATTTGAGTGATATCGCAACTTCTTGGTGGCCATGGATGCGCAGCTCCTCTTCCAATGCAATTTCCTCCAAATACATTATTTAAGTAACTCCTAACACTCCAACTGCCGTGAGCAGGACAGCCATTATGTTGGTATCAAAAATTTTGTCGTACATTGAGTTCTACATTTTCCGACAACGCGGGTAAAATGTTTTGCAGGAAATCCAAATACCGTAGTTTAGTTAAATTTTCATGGAAGAAAGAAATGGACCGAATAGAAGTCGATTCTGATAGAAATTACTAAATCACAGCCTTCTCTGAGGGTGTATTGCCTGCAATTTGTCCCCCAAAGTAACGTGATAACGATGCAATACAGTTGTTTTTAGAATTATTCTAACCCAAGTTCTAGTAATAACTACAGGTGTACAGGGATTCTCATTTACTGCCTCAAATTCTGCTAGTTAATTTTCCATGCTCATAATTATTTTGGTCCTAATCTATAATTAGCAAATTGCGAAATGTCTCTTCATGAAGTTTTAAGGCATCTAAAATGTTTTTAGACGGTGGTTTTCTAGTTGAATTGCATGCTGCGACCGTATTTCTGCAATATTCACCAAAACTAGCCAACAAATCTGTTTTCTCAATATTTGAAAATATCTGTCAAAAAATGTAGGTAAACTGACAGCTTGACATAGTATTGTCATAAGGCGGCAATATTGATCGATCACCTTAATGAAATGGTTGCTTCAGACACTAGAGGGGGACAAGTTAGGTGGCACAATGGCCCATCCTGTATATAAATATTCTCAAGGTGAAACTTTCCAAAGTAAGATTTTCACTGAACTTTTTTTTTAATTTGTTGTTTTACTGAGCGATGCTTTTTGTTTGTTAGTATCTCAAGAAATAAATTAAAATGTATATAGCGAACCGAGTGGCTGGTTTTGTATTCAACACTAAATAATTCCTTCAGATATTTCTTCGTTATCTGAAATGTGCTCTACCAAACATTTATTGATTGTCTACAATTTGTTTCCTATATTTATATTCGACCTACTTACCCATCGATCTTTAACATGTATTCGGGCTAAAACACTATTTAATTTTTCTTTATAATAATTCATTAGTTTTTAAACCCTTCTAACTTACCTATCTACATATTAAATATGTATTGGTATCCCTTCCGCCTACTTCGACGTTATCGATTCCCCAAACGTTTCCGTTTTATAATTTTTAATTCAATTAAAACACTTCGTTTGACAATATATTCCCTATTTACTGTATAAACAACTGGTACGTTATCAAGCCAACCTATGTGAAAAACTTCCCTACGTTGAAATTTGAATCCAAAGAAACAAACATTTATGTGATTCGTTAGCGGTTAACTATGTTTACAAAGTAAGCTCATACATTTCGACATAGCTAATTTATTTTAGTAAGATTACATTTAGTGAAATAATTAACAATAACGATTTACATAATCGAACTTCATTTCCAATTAAATGGAAAACAACCCGCCGCAAGTATCGTCTTTTATTGGTGGGATTAAATTCCAAATTATAATCAAAAATGTAAACGCAATTTGTTTAATATGTATTATGACAATTTAGTGTTTAGTCATAATTCATTATTCGGAACAATCTTTCTTAAGATATTTTTGTTTTAATTTATGTGAAATACAGTTTTGTCAAATTTTAAATATCTTGTTGTCCTAGGACACATTTTTAATTTTAAACTGCCATCGCGTTTATAAAACCGTAGATAAGGCACAAAATCTAGAAAAAAACTTTATATAACTTAATTATTTATAAACAATCTGTTTGTAACTGCGCGCCTAAGTCATATTCATTTATGTTTGTAAAAGTGATTGATTACATATATCTTGTCGTTGCGTGAATTTCGCTTAAAAAGCACCTCCGTTTATTTGAAAATAGAAATTACATACATTTTTGTAATGATTTCTTCTGAAAATATATTTTTTTTATTATATGTAATTAAAAGTTCTGGCGATCTCACGATATTAGAGATGTGACCTTATAATATTGTAGAACACTGATGTAGGTATATTTTTTAAAATATATCTGTAGTTACAAAAATTTAATCGAAGTATATTGTCACGAAGTGGACTCGACTCTCGCCATCAGCGTGTATAGTTTGAACCAACAAGATTTGTGTTCTAATGGAACGAACCCTTCCAACTAAATTACGTGATATAGTAGTAAATTCAGCTTAGTCTGAATATGTAGAATAGCGTTTATAGAGTTGCACAGTACCCAATAGTACTGGCAAGAATTGTACATTGCCATGTGAAAGCTCTGTTTGTTACTATATATCTAGCAATGACAGCCTTGTTAATATTTTAATAAAACCTGTTTCATCAGTCCCTTGTATTCTAGTGTATAAAGAAAGTAGTAATGTCTGCCTAGTAATTATTTTTGTTATTTTCAGCATGCAATTGCAACGGATTTTCTAACCGCTGCTATTTTGACAAAGAGCTCTACGAGCGCAGCGGGCATGGCGGCCACTGCCTTGACTGTTCAGCAAACCGAGATGGCCCCAACTGCGAACGTTGCCGCGAAAACTACTACCAAAGGGAGGACCATCACTGTGTGGCTTGTAACTGTGACCCTGTAGGCTCCCGAAGTCTCCAGTGCAATTCCGAAGGCAAATGCCAGTGCAAACCAGGAGTCACAGGAGACAAGTGTGACCGCTGCTATCTAAACCACTACGATTTCAGTACACACGGTTGCAAAGAATGCGGTTGTGCTGAGCCTGGCTCTGCTAACAACCGTCCCAACTGTGATCCCTACACCGGAACCTGCCAATGCAAAGAAAATGTTGAAGGCAAACGCTGTCGGGAATGCAAGCCTGGATATTTTAATTTGGATTTGGAAAACGAGTTTGGTTGCACTCCCTGTTTCTGCTATGGACATTCTTCGGAATGTGTATCAGCTCCTGGATATTCCCGATACCAACTAGAATCCGTTTTTTCCAAGAGCACGGAAAGATGGAAAGCCGAAGACGAGTATCGGAGAAATGTGGACGTTCAATACAATGGTCTGACGCAGAGTATTGGAATTTCTGCTACCGGAGAAGAAGCCGTTTTCTTTTTGGCACCAGACAGGTTCTTGGGTGACCATAGGCAATCGTACAACCAAATTCTACAATTTACCTTAAGAATCGGCGAGAACCGACCCGTTCCAACAGCTACAGATGTTATTTTAGAAGGGGCTGGTGCTTATGTTACCAACACCATATTTGCTCAACGAAATCCCATACCAACCATACAAGTAAGCAATATTTTATCTGTATCAAATAAATGTAGATGATCTGCTCAATGCTCTATTTCCAAACTACTTTTCCGTTGTTTTGGTCTTTGTGCTGAGCAGAAATGTGTAAGTAATGTTTCAAGATCCTTATGTTCTTGGCATTCTCCAAAGCCAAGCTCAGTTCCTTTAACTTTTTTTTTTTTCATTTGTCGAAGTTTGAATCTGCCTCATCTTCACTTATCGGGAACTTCTCTTCTACCTATTAATTGTAGTGCCTTATTCTAACAAGAATTAGAGATCAGTAACGCAATGTAGAAGCGATCGTGAGGTGGACGTCAGCGCGTTAGACTTCTACACTGAAGGTTTGTGATCAATTGTGTCAATTTCCAGTACCGGAGCATCGGATTTTTAACGGCCGTTCTTCCTTGCAAGGCAGTAACAGTCCAGTCTAGTAAATCTTCTCTTGAGTAGAAGTGCTTACACTTCTCGCGTATCGCAATCCACGTTAAACCGTAGGTCCTCTATGTCTGTGCTACTTTAAAACGCTCAACACCAGCATAGATCACTCAAAGAAAAAGAAGGCAATGTAGATTTTTAACACTGCTGCAATGATCCTATTCATATTGCCTGAGTTTTAATAAGTTGATATTTTCTGTGATTGATATTGAATCGCCTACAAAACATACCTTATATTTTTTATAGTCTACCGTTTACTTTCATAGCTTCTCTTTTGTCACATACAGGCTCGTTAAAATGTTTCTGATTACAAATGAAACAACAAAGAAAACACTTCCATATACGCTTATTCTCCGCCGTATTCCTATTATCTGTTTACTTTCTTACCATACCTACATCCTTTCGTAGATCTTTAGAATGTCACTGAAGCCTCCTTAAACATTATTTTTAAAATATATAGAAAGTTTATATACATTTATCCTATCTGTTCATCTATGTATATGGTACATTTCTCTTCTAACCTTCTAAACATATGGTCGAACCGTCCCACTCGTATCTATTATCTTGTACATTACAATCGTTCCGTTAGTTTTTCAACATTTTTCTGCCTTTACATATTCTAGACATTCCGCTATTTCTCCTACAATGTGTTTATCTTGCTCTTGATGTCTCCCTTTCAACTACTTATTTTCTTATTGGAGACTAGTCTGCAGAGAATTATTAAATGCACGTGTGTTATCTTTAGCTCATCATTGACTTTTTCTCTTCGTTTCCCATAGAAGATATTCTCCACAAGTATTTATTGGTACTTCTTTCTGGATGCCTATGGTCGCCGTAATTTGTTATTAACCTTCCAGTAGTCGCATTTTCAATCAGAACAGCAGTAGTCGCACAGGGCCTCAGAGACCCATCGCGTTTTATCGTCCTAAATCGTCATAACACTAAATATAAATGGTCATTTTTTGTTGTATCTGTTGACACTACTGTCAACTACATGCTACATACATTTTATCAATAAAATTTTAAATATGTAATTATTTTTTGACTTTGTTTATTGGTAATTACAATTTGTAAGTTATTTTTCTAAGTTATGCAATTTTTAACAGTTGTTGATTATCGAAATAACTTAAAAAAGCTTAGCGGGATTTTAATTATAATAAAAGAAAAACTTTTAAAAAGCTAAGAATTATTCAATGAATGTTTTCACAATAGTTTAGACACATAAAGAAAGTATGTTCTAAATACAAATATCTCTTGCATTGTTTACAAAAGTATCTTGATTTTCTTTTTTATCCGTCCATTTAACACAATTTCCTCTTTTATTTGACCTTTCCGGCATAGGTTCTTCTCTTTCTATATCAACATTTTCGCAAATTCAGTATCTTATTTGTTTAGGGACATTAAGATTTGCAGCTCGTTGTTTTATGTAATCGTCAATAAGCTCAAACACTAATATTTCTAAGAAAGCTCTTCTGAGCATGTGGTTCTCTTTATTGTCATTTCCCTCAAATACCACCTGCGCGATAATTCCAGCGACATTCAGCGCTGTAGAAAATTACCATAGACCATATTCTCGTATTTCTAGCATTACTGTAGAATGAACACAATATATCAAGCGTGCCGTTTCTGTTTGTTTAATTGTAGAACGTTACGATTTCTGGTGTATGTTTTTCTCCGGTTTGCTCACCAATTATATGGTCGTCACGTACGGAAGATACGAAAAGAACGATTTTTCCTTTTGGGGGGGGGGGGGAATGTACGCAATTAAGTTTTCTCTATTTGCATGCTGGTGTTTGGTGTCCTGAGCATGCACAAAGTCAGGTGGTATTTCTCGCTTGTCTTTTTTTTATAGTGCCCATCATGTTTAGTTTATGCTTTTCTTACAAATATCATGCACCAAATCGATATTAGTGAACCAATCTATTATTATATTTCTGTTTGAACCATAAACTGACTCACATAGCCTTTCCACAATACTACCAGAACTATTGCTTACCCTGAATGACCCCTCTAACTGCAATCCTACGTATATTTCCATATTTTTCTTGTAAAACATTTTGGTATCGACCAATGCAAAAATTTTCTCCCATATTTATTGGACTTACTAGCAATGTACTGTTTGAAATTGCATCGCCCTCTAAAGGCTTCAGGTTTTTCATCCACCGTCAGATATTCAGATGTTGAATTTGAAATTTTGGTGTTAAAATTGTCAAATAGCCACCTGATGGGTACTAAATTATCTGTAGCTAGTCGCTCTATTTTGAAATTGTTATCACCAAATCTGAGGTAGCTTATTAGAAAGCGAAAACGTGTGAGCGACATTGTTAATCTAAAAATGTCTATTCCTCTTCTATTTGCAGTCCATAATTGCTCAGTATTTAATCTGCCGCTTTGTGCACACCTACCTACTAAATATAAAAGACTCTCCCACGAGGATTGATCACTATAGGAGAGTAGATCAACACCCCCCTTATGGGGGAGGCCCTTGCTCAACAATGGGATGATGCGGGCTAATAAAAAAAACAGCGTCAAAACTTGAATGAAATGAATTTATTCGTATTTTCAACAATAATGTCCACCATTTCATTATCAGAAAAGCATTTCCGCATGGCAAAGGATTAGTTTTATCTTTTGCTGTGGCATTTACTCCGGGTAGTTGGGTTATAATGCCCTTCGACCTAGTTTTGATATTTTTTTATTTGATATGCTTCCGCCATTTGCATTTCCCATCTTTTCCTAAGGACCTTCGATATATTCGTCCACATCGTAATCCGATCTTAATAATTCTTCAGAATCAGATGCTTCTTCACGAACTTCATAATTATTTATATCTTCGGTAATGTGTTCGCTATCGTCATCGTCCGCTATCTCTTCGTCAGTGGAAACTTCGTCTAAAAGCCCCTTAAGCCGAGCTTCATCTTCTTCATAAGTATATATATGCATATATATATAATATATACTGTGATACATAATTTCTAAGTAAAAATAATGCATAAACGGGGTGAAAATATATAACGTAAGTAGTCGCACGTTGTCTCTGTGATCGTTAAGTTGTAGCGTCAGTAGTCGCCCTGGGTCTCGCAGAACTTACCTACACAACACGTTTTTAACACTGAAGTAAAACTGACGAAAGTAACGGTGCTTATTCATACGGTTGCTGACGAAAGGTACCGAAAGAGCTGAAATGAGGTAAACAAGTTAGTTACAGCCATAAACGCAAACTAGGAATCTATAAGACCCCCTGCGACTACAGGAAGTTTAAGCTAAAGAGGTACAGGCTAAAGCGTGTCTTCCTGCTAACTGCAAACCAAAATTGACGACGAAGAAGCAACACATTTAATTTTTGTAGTACTGCTTTTATACACATCGTGTGCTGTTTCCGAACCAAACTACTCTCATACTATTCCGTAGTCAGTTTTTACTAAGTCAGTTAATACCCTATAAAATTATCTACTTCTACCTATATTTCTGTTGAAACATTCTGAACTAAACTTTGTTTACACGAACTGTGCTCTATTTCCCAGATCTTAGTTAATTATCCACGAAAGTGCTGTTCCGTGCTTTTCTCATTATTGTTTAGATCCTTTATTTAGTCCACTTTACATACTTAACGATGTGTCCAGGTTGGTAACGTCTTATTTTGTCTGATATTCTTCTTTTTGTACGTAGGTTGTTCAGATACTTCGTGTATGCCTTTTCATTTAAGGCGTTAGATAGGATATTTAGCGTATGGCTTTAGCATCTCATTTAGTGTTTCTCCATCAAGTATCACAATCCGACATTTTCTAAACTCTCTTCCACACCCTTCTTTTTTTCTATTCATCGACATTTTAAAATAATCTTCCACATTTAATGACATCATATCCTTGGGTGAGAACTTATACAATCCTCGTCTTTAATACCCCTAACAGTACCTAGATTCAATCTCATTTGCACCTTTTGTATAGTTATTTCTAACATTCCTCTCTTCCTTTCCGGTTCATAATCGATTTCTGTTTTCTAATCTGATCTTCGCTGCTGCTTCTTTTACTGTCATTTTGATTACTTACACCTATTGTGGTTTTATATCAATTTGCATTTTTATCATTTTTATAGGTTTGTATCCTCTTCCTGATTATCTTGTGTACATCCCTTAATTTTTAACATAACGATGAAGTAAACAATTATGGTTACGTATTTTAAATAGAGTCAACAATACCGGTTCCGTCTACATGAACATCCGAACTATGGTTGGCAACCAAGACTGTCGGCAAGAGCTTTCATCTCCATTTTAACAAATCTTACTGCCATCCGTATACGCGGTACTTACACATCGCACGGCGTTGGTTTCCTTGATGACGTCAAGCTTGAAACAGCGTCAAGAGGTGTTGCTGGAAGGTCTGCCTTGTGGGTTGAGCAGTGTGAATGCCCAACAGGTACTTTTTGTAACGCTCACAAAATCATCAACAATAATTGTTTTAAATGTTATAGGATACGTTGGGCAATTTTGCGAATCATGTGCACCAGGATATCGTCATTCTCCTTCACATGGTGGTCCTTTCAGTCCCTGTATACCATGTGACTGTAACAAACACGCCGATATTTGCGAGTCAGAGACAGGACGCTGTATATGTCAACATAATACTGCTGGAGACAACTGCGAACTTTGTGCCCGAGGGTATTACGGAAATGCTTTGGGCGGTACTCCATACGACTGTCAACCGTGTGGATGTCCTGAAGGAGGAGCTTGTATTCAACTAGATGAAACTATAACTATGTGTGTAGAATGTCCACTTGGGTATACTGGCCACCGTTGTGATTCTTGCTCTGATGGCTATTTTGGAGATCCTACTGGTCGGTTCGGTATTCGCATTCCTTGCCAACAATGTGAATGCAATCTCAACATCGATCCGAACGGTATAGGAAACTGTAACACAACCACTGGTGAATGTTTAAAATGTATTCACAATACCGGTGGATCAAAATGTGAGCAATGCCTGCCAGGTTTTTATGGCGATGCTCTGGCTCTTCCTAAAGGCGACTGTCAACCTTGCCAGTGTTACGCCCCTGGAACTGAAGAAAGCATTACTGGCGCACCATTATGTGATCAAATAGCTGGAGAATGTCGCTGTAAACCACACGTTCGCGGTCGCAATTGCGATGACTGTCAAGACGGTTATTACAACATTATTAGTGGAGAGGGATGTGAAAGTTGTAATTGCAACCCGATTGGGTCAGTTAATCATACTTGTAATTTGTATACCGGACAGTGCCATTGTAGACCTGGAATTACAGGGTGAGTAGAAGTAAAAGACTTTTTTAACGTAATTTTGCATTCATAATTCATTTAAAATAATCGAATCCTACAATACGGACGCAATAAATCAATCTCAAATTGGAATTGCGAAACCACCTGTCTTTCTCCTTGCAACGATTTTTTATATTAGTGGTTCCCAAATTTTTTTAAAGCGCGCCTCTTGGTCAAATTTTTTCTCGCGACCCTCCTCTTATTGTACTCAATTTCATTTAGAATCAGCAGCTCAATGGCCAACTCAAGCGGTCTATTATTATTTGTAATAGCTGGTTTGCCGAAACTTCTGTTTTCTGTGAAATTTTCTCCTTTTCTTTGGTATTTGGTAGTGCTGGAAATGCTTTTGGGTCCCATCTGCACAGTATTTTGTTTCCTGTCATCCTTTCTTTTGCGTTGTTTTGGTTAGTTCTGGTTGCTCCCTTTGTTATCTTTTGAATCCTTTTGGCTTCGCATTCTCTGTAGCTGGCTGGGTGGGCTTCGCCACAGTTGGCACATTTAGGTTTACTGTTCTCATTTATTTTACATTCTTTTGTGTGGTGTTTTCCAGCACATTTCACGCATCTTGATTCTCTGTTGCAGAATCTTTGGGTGTGCCCATAAGTTTGGCATTTCTTGCATTGAGAGACTAGTTTTGATTTTTTTAGAGGTTCTTTTTCAACCTTCATGTCTAGTATCCCTTTCATCTCGTATATTTTTTTAATATCTTCGTCGTTTCTGAAGCTTAGCATAAATAGAGGGAGTTGCTTATCTTTTCTCTGCAGTATATTAATGGCTTGTATTATTTTATATCTTTGGCGATATAAATCTTCTATGTTTTTTCGAGTGCATGAGGGTGCAGCTTTCTCGCCGTGACTTTTATGTTTCTTATTTGATTGTTTTTGTATGAGTGCCAAAAGGTCTTTTTTCATTTAGTAAGTTTGTTAGTTTTTTATATTCTTCTGCAGACTGTATATTTATTTCCACTTGTTCATTATTCATCATAACTGCTTGAAATGTGAATTTTGCTGTCTTTAGTTCGCGTTGTAATGCATCATAGTCTTTAATTTGGCTCAAAACAATTGGCGGCTGTTTCAGTATTTTTTTACTGGGTCTTCTTTTTCTGGCTGTTTAGCTTCTTACTATTGTTGTGGTGACGTTTCCGGCGATGTATTAATTTTTCATTTTTTGTTCTTTTCTTTTCCTTTGTCACCCATTCCGTATCTCTGATGAGTTCTTCATCCGTGTAATATTCTTCTTGTTGTTGGGGTTTTTGTTCCAGCTGTGCAATTTCTGTTCATTTCCCTTATTTACTGCTGCTTGCAGTTTTTTCTTCTTGCCATGCATTATATAAAGTAATTTCGTTTGGGGTTTATATTCTAATTTAAATTTTTTCTTGCTTGTTTGCCATTGCATCAGTGGCGTCGGAGGTCGTTGATATCATAATCTTCGACACCTAACACCTGGTATGTAGGTTTTCGCTGCGTTTGCATCCCCATAGTAGGTCGGGCGATGGCCCACTAACGCTCGCTTTTCCCACTTTATCGGAGCACGATCGAACACGCCGTTACACTTCGAAACTCGAACGCCTATTAAAACTCGCCATGACGATAAAAACAGAATGATTTTGGAAAAATCACTTTAATTCAAAAAAGTTATTGTAATGGAATTTATAGAGACAAGCTCGTGTAACGTAATAACAGTTTAGCTAGTGAGCTGTGGTATTTACGATGCACAGCCGTGTATTGTATTCCTTCAATGAGTTTCCACTACCACTTACAGAAATAATATGATTTTGCTATTAATTTCAGGTTAAGATGTGACCGTTGCGAAGACTACAAATACGGTTTTTCATCAGAAGGTTGCAAAAGTTGTAATTGCGATCCAATTGGAGCAAAGGGCCCTCAATGCGACTTAATGGGCCAGTGCCCATGCCTTGACAATGTTGAGGGTAGGCGCTGCGATCGTTGCAAAGAAAATAAATATGATCGCCAAAGAGGTTGTGTTGATTGCCCAGATTGCTACAATTTGGTGCAATACGAAAGCAGACGACACCTGCAAAATCTTGATCGACTGATTGACATTCTTGACAAGATTGAGCAAAACCCCACCGTCATTGACGATGAGAAGTTCGAAGAGCAACTGAGACAAGTGCAGGATGAAGTTGAAGATTTGCTAGAAGAGGCGAAATTGGGTTCTGGAGGAGATGAGGAAACCATTGCTGAAAAATTAGATGATATACGCCGTAGACAGAAGAAAATTTCTGGCACAATTTCAGAAATAGAGGAAAATATTTATCTAGCAAGAGATCAAGGTATAGTCTTTCAAAAATGTTTTTAATTTGATTAGAGCCAAAATTTTGTAAAATACTGCTATCGCGTGAAACTTATATCAATCCATCCCTTACATTTCTTTCTACTTTTCTAGTAAACGCCACTGCTCCTTTATCCATATGCATGAGAAATGTAAAATATAAATTGTAATACCCAATTGTGAAAGCGAACTTTTAGTTTCCGCCACATCTAAAAGAACGAGCTCTACCAGGAAACAATGCAAATATTATGATCACTTTTCGAGAATAATTAGCGTATTTTATTCCAATTGTTCGATAAAAAACATTCCATTTTATTACTAATGTGATCTAACCACCCTAGAAAGGTAAACAACGTCCGTAGATGGTTTATATTATACTGCTAAGCCCATTGCATAAACTTCCCATATCGACTGTTGCTTTGATTTGATTTTTTCATTGAGCGAGATCTAAGATGCGGTTTTCGAAGCCTATTATTGGCTTATTATACATCCTAACTGTGAATTTAGCCTATTTGAGGTATCTAATTCCAACCCCAGTAGTGATATTTAACGTGTCACACATCGCAGTGATATGGGACCTACCGCTTTACTTCTTTCAGATTTTTTCCGCTAGAAAAATTTCACCGACCTCAACCAGGATCAAACCCACGTTTCGTCCCTTAGATATATAGAATCTAATCACTAGACCACCAAGGTAAGCTTGAGGCACGGTTTTCCAAGGATTTTTTTCCTTAGGCCTTATGTAGCCTATTGTACACCCACACTATGAATTTACCCATCTGGAGCTTTACTTCTTATCCGACAGAAGAACTATTTTCAGATTGCTCATTGCTTACCTACCGTTCAAAACAAAAATTATCCGAAAAATAAAAATTTCAAAAAAATGGAAGTCAAATGTTGAAAAATGTATGAACCAAAGTCGGCTCTAACCATTTCGTTTAAATTTTTCTCATCGATAGTCGCCCAGTGACCAAAACTCCGACTTGGGTTGTGGTCGGCGTTTTGGACGAGGCTCGTACTTGCGTTATAGGACATTTCGCCGAATGACCAAAACGCCGACTCGCTTTGCGGTCGGCGTTTTGGGTCAAATACAAATTTAGATTCGTATTCGGCTCCGACGCCATGTTCACGAACGATGTGACGTCGTTCAGCGCCGTTCGGCGTTTTGGACACGAGTCGGCGTTTTGATCATCAATACCATTCGACGTTTTGGACATAGTCAGCTGAATGGGAGTCGGCGTTTTGCCCCGGACCCGTTCATTGTACTAAGGAAATGTTTTCTCTGTGATTGTTTTCCGTTGCTTTCTACAGAGAGATGTCTTGTATGAAAGGGGGTGTATAGTATATGTGTCTTGTTACTGTCCAGAAGTGAAAAATGCGAGGTGGCTAGTGCAAAAAACTTAATTATTGAACTACCGTCTGAACAGCTACTTCGATTCTTTTTGTCACCCCGCTACAGTGAATGGGGAAACTGGAACCCTTCGGTTTTGCGACAACAGAATTTTAGAAAATTGTCAGACCTCGCCATTAGATATTACACATTTACCTAAACACTTGACGGCGCCAGTCACTTAATTATCATAGCGTTTAATACATATCCGGCTGTAGTTATACAATTTATGAATTTATTTCTGCTGAGATATGATAAAGAGTTTAGTGATTTGCTATTCTTTAATTTACTTACTGCCTGTATAATTTCATTGAGAGAAATAGTTGCATCGTATTAGGTTTTAGCAGCTTAAAAACAATAATGAACTTACTAATAGTCTACCTAAACTACAAACTTCTTAAGCCAAATTTAAATGTATTTTACATTTTTAGGCGAGCAAGCCCAAGTAAACGTAACGTATTCCGAAGACACCATGAAAGTTGCCGAAAACGAACTAGAGGCTGCTCTAGAAAGTCTACAAACAGAAGGTATCGAAGCCCTAGAGAAAGCGAAACAAAGGGCTAAAGAATTTGGCCAGCAGTCGGATAAAATGACGGCCATAGCCCATGAAGCCCGTCAGCTTGCCGATGATTT
Organism: Limonius californicus; assembly: GCA_014611495.1. NCBI lineage: Eukaryota > Metazoa > Arthropoda > Insecta > Coleoptera > Elateridae > Limonius > Limonius californicus. Next base: position 5,004 of record JABXWE010002017.1, on the reverse strand, counting down.
AGACAACAATGCAGAACAAATAATTAAGACCGCTTCCGAAGCAAAAAATAAATCTACAGAGGCATACGAGCTAGCCAAGAACGCCACGGATCTCCAGAGAAATGTCAGTCAAGACATCCGATTGCTGAGAAACGATATTACAACCACAGACCTGAAGTTAAAACGTGTTAAACTGTGGACTGAAGAGGTTTACAATAAATCTTCTGAAGTTAAAAACAAAACTTTGTTGCTTCTGAACGAGGTATCGAATCTAATCATTCCGGACATTGATATACCCAAGCTGAAGAAGCAAGTGGAAGATACGAAAGAGGAGGCGAGACGAATATTAAATGAAACAGAAAAACTTCTTCAGAAGAGCGATAAACTGCTTGACGAAGTGGGCGAACAGATTTTGGCTTCAAAGGATCTTCTCAGTAAAGGAATTGAACAACAAGACATTACAAATGACTTACTGAGCGATATTGACTTGGCAAGAGCACGAGCGGAAAACGCTGTTAAATTGGGACTCGAAATTCTTACAGAAGCTAACGCGACTTTCGAGATTGTAAGCCGTAAGTGTTTATTTTTAAGTTATAATTATCTTGTTTTACATTTAGTAGCCATCTTCCATGGTTACTACCTCTACTTGAGACAAATAATAAGTTGTAATGGTAGCGAGCTACAAAAAAAAGTATCTGTAGCAAAAAACAAATTAGCTACTTTCTGGCTACTTAATTTTGATAACACTATTTTTAATATATTAATGCTTAGGTAATTCAAAACATTTTTTTTTATAAATCATCTTTAAAAATTTAGCTCAAATTTAATACCTTAATGAAGATGCAAAATATTAGACTTATAGACGGCATTAGGCTTAAAAAGTTCTCACAAGTAGTAATTACGAACTACAAAGGTTAAAGGAACTCAGAAGATGTATCAATAAAACTTAATCCTGCACATCCTGTGTGGGTATCTTTAAATATTCAATTTGCTATTGGGATAGTATGCTACATCTTACAGTAGCAATTTCTGCCTCATTTAATTGTGAAAATACGTATCCCAAATACCTGGAATCATAGATGACAGTGAAGACATGGGTTTACCCTAGCAGCAGTAACTATAAAAACTATTGTGCAGTTAGGTTAGGTTTCAGTTAAATTTGAGTGAAAAGCAGCAGAAATTGCTAAAATGGCTACTTTAACGGCAGCAGTAGTGTAGATTAAAGCTTATCTTAGTTATAAATGTTTTTAAGTAGCTAGGAGCGTAGCTTGCCACTTTTTAAAGGAGTTTTCCCAGCACTTGTACTGTCACGTTAATATCAGTGACGCGTTATAGCTGCATGGGACCCCAGTCAAATTTGAGTTTGGACGCCCCATGTACAGTGTTGAATTCAGACATATTTCTGAGAGGGGGGATTTGGCTGAAATCCCCCACGGTTTCTTCATAGACTCAACGCTCCCCTGCGCCCCCAAATATGGTGCCAAGTTGAAATTTGGAAATTCTTACTACAATAATGAATTTATAAGAGATTGGTTTGAGTCTCTCCCCCCCTGTTGGTGTGGGCCCCAGGCAATTACCCTTTTTGCCCTTAGGACTACGCGCCACTGGTTAATATAGTTAAGTCTTAAGCACATGATCAAATACATAATTTATTGATGTTGCTCACAGATTTTGACAAGCAAGTAAAAGAGAGCAAAGCCGCAGCCCTGCAAGCGTTGGCAAGAATACCTGAAATTCAACAAATAATAAAGGAAGCAGTTGATAAAACTGGAGAGGCCGAGATGTCTTTAGCTGACTCGAAACAGAATGCTGACCATGCCCTACATACAGCCATACAAGCCAATGAAGTAGCCAAGCAAGCATCTCAGATGGCTCAGAGTATCCGTAACGAAGCAGAGTTCTTGCATCAAAATGCTACAGGTTTGAAACACGAAGCTGGATTGATGGCAGGACGTGTGGAGAATACTGAAAATGAATTTGAACGACTTTTAGCTCAAACGGAAGCTAATGAAACACTGATCAGTGAGGCCAAAGCTAAAGTAAGAACAACTTTGTTTTATTATTTTTATAGAATGCTATTTTTACTTTTAATGATAATGCTTTTCCTGAAAAATATGAATTGACATGATTATTAAATACGTACTGTCTTAACTACGCTCGGAACTGACCCGTTACAATTTGTTTAGCTACATCCTCGCAACAATAAACATTATTAAATATAGAAGGCGACTAGAAATAGCTAAAGTCGTTCATTGTAAAACTGTTCCCTTTAAAACAATGATCGGTAACAGCTAATGTAGGGACTGTAATCTCTTAAAATGCACTTTGTAAATATTGGTATAAATGGTATTTTTCGCAGCATATTCAGGAAAATTGTATTAAATTCCGTCTGTAAAAATATATGACTTTCTCACAACCTAGACGTTTAAATTTTGAAAAATATTAATACTACCCTAATATGCATTTCATAGTGCGATATACACTTTGCACTACCTAAACAGTAAAAAAAAACAAAAATATAAGACGTTCTGTTATAAAAAAAAATTGTTTTATGTGTACAACAAAATATTTATTGTTAGGTGTGTATTTGAAATCTCCACCGACCTTCTTACTATTTTATAAATGTCTACATCGAACAAAGCTCAGAACCATGGATTAAGCTAGATTATATTTAGCTATGAAAATCTTAGCACTGTTAATATACGTACTAACAAACTTCATTTACAAAACTATTAATATAGAAGATAATTAATGTATCTTCCTTAGAATGAAGTAATTACGAAAGATATTTAATTGTATCTTTTATAATTTTGTGAGTTTATGACAAAATTGTGCTAGCCGAGCGAAAAGTGCACCGCACATGTCAAAATCTTGAAGGGAACTAAAAACTGTTTCGGCGACAATGGCAGAATCTTTGTCAATCCCGTTCCAGATCCAGTGAAAATTATGGCCGCCAGATGTGTATAAGCTGTTGAGGGTCGACAAAGGCGCACTTTGGTTTAATTGCACAACAAGGGTATTTTCTTATAACTAACTCAAGTGCTACTCTATAAATCTAAAACAAAATTGTATTTTACAAGTCCTAAATTTCAACTAATATTCGGAGCACTATTGTTATGAACCTATGTAATACGATTAGCGTTAAGTAACACTACTCTTAAGCGGGCACCGTGAGCTACTCCACCAAATTGGTTTCATTAATTAAGCCAGGATAAAGCTACCAATTTTTTTAAATATAAACATTTAAATAATAGAGACACCCTAAATTAAGGCCTCTATAACCTCATATTATTTTAATACTCTATTGATGGACGTAAGTTGGGACGGCTTGTATGCCATCCCTGAAAAGGTCTGTACCTGCTTCCCATTCTTGCCCCTCCTACCCAAAATGCCCCCGCAGGTGTCTACCCGCTTGTGCTACAATCTGCTTTCTTTGCTTTCCCTTCATCATCATCTGACATGGAGCCGACTCGAGGGTCAATCCTGGATTACGCCAGGCTCACCCCATGCCAGTAAGGTGGGTAGGAATTTACGGGATAGGGTGGGATCGGGTGGGGCATTGCACAACGTTAACATGTTTGCAATGCATACCGCAAGACACCGCTGCTGCAACACCGGGTAGTTAGTAACTACGCATCAATGGGTGTTGAGTACGTAGCCGAAACCGTTATGCCATTATGCGTTTGAGCCTAATAAACTTTGGTTTCAAAGTTTCACATTGTTCTTATTTCACATCATGCTATTGTCCTAAGGTTACTGATTGCACATCTTCTAGTTTCCTAATAACTAATAACCTACTTAATAATTACTCTCAAACTTATTTTTACTGTCCGTTATGCGATTATACATTTGACCCTAATAAACTTTGGTATGAAAGTTTCACATTGTTCTTATTTCACATCTATCTATTGTTCTAAGGTTACTGATTGCACATCTCATAGTTTCCTAATAACTAATAACCTATTTAATAGTTACTCTCAAACTTATTTTTACTGTCCGTTATGCGATGTTACATTTGACCCTAATAAACTTTGATATCAAAGTTTCACATTGTTCTTATTTTACATCGATGTATTGCGCTAAGGTTACTGATTGCACATCTCTTAGTTTCCTAATGCTTAAAACCTACTTAATATTTACTCCCAAACTTATTTAAACTGTCCGTGATACGATTATACATTTGGCCCCAATAAACTTTGGTATCGAAGGTTTACAGTGTTCTTATTTCACATCTATGTAGTGTTCTAAGGTTACTGAAGGTTCATATTGTTCTTATTTCACATTTATGTATTGATCGAAGGTTACTGATTGCACATCTCTTAGTTTCCTAATAACTAATAATCTACTTAATCTTTACTCCTAAACTGATTTTGACTGCCCGGTGTGCGATTATGCATTTGACCCTAATAAACTTTGGTATCAAAGTTTCACATTGTTCTTATGTCACATCTATCTATTGTTCTAAGGTTACTGATTGCACAGCTCTTAGTTTCCTATTAACTAATAACCTACTTAATATTTATTCCCAAACTTATTCACACTGTACGGTGTGCGATTATGCATTTGATCCCAATAAACCCTGGTATTAAAATTTCAGTGTTCGTTTCTCCCATCTGTCCATTAATTTAAGGTAACAGATTGCTCCTATCTTAGTGTCCTAATGACTAATTAACTTCTTAATATTTACCGCACTAATTACCACTGTTTTACCACTTAGTTGGAAGGTCGATTCTGGATTGTACTTCCTTCGTATCCCTAACTTCCCCTCTGTCGTTGACAGCTAGATATCCATCGTTTTCTTTCCAACTGGTACTTGCTTCGTTCCCTCTCATCTGCCTCCCCTTCCTCACCCTCTTACTGCCTCCTCCTCCTCGCCATCCTGTCCCTCCTCAGTCGACTCTTGATCGGACTCTTCCGCCAGTGCGCACGCTCCTCCTACCTCTCTTCGGATATCCTCCCTTCTTCGTGCCCAGTCCTCCCATGTCTCGTTAGGTATGCCGGTGCTTTGCATATCCCCCCCCCCCC
>JABXWE010002015.1:0-52868 GCA_014611495.1 Limonius californicus | reverse complement strand
GCCACCTTCCAAATCACAGCTGATTGCAGGTTTTCATAGAAGGCCGAGAAGCCAGCAGCTTACGGGAATCGGCCTTGATTGTGCCTCCTCCTGTATATAAAGCACTAGAATAAAAGATCGTACTACATTTTAACTGCATTCAAATCTATTGAGTAAAATATAGCACACAAATAGTACCATTTAGAACAAGCAAGAAAAAAACTATGGGCTAAACAAGGGAATGTTGGGACGTCAAAACCAAAGAGCTCGCCGCCCTTGGCTTGCGATATTTACTTTAATGAACAGAACTACTCAGCCAGCGACGGTCGAGTTTACAGAATTAATTAAAATTTAACCTTAACAAGTAAGTAAACGCTGGGCAACTGAAGGTTGCCTCACTTTTAATGTTACAAAGGAATTAAACTGTTCTATTTCTTAGTTACCAACGAAGCATTGGTAAACAGGGGAAAACAATTACCGTATAGTACATTTGCTAGTATTACCTTAGTTTTTTCGATAGGGAATAGAGAGAGAGGCACAATTTGGGGTGTTCTTAGGTTCTTTTAGAAGTAGACAAAAATCGCAGGCACACCCCTGAAGCCCGGACCACGACTTTTCTTTGAACGAGGTTTGAATGTGGCAACAGCTTAATGGAGGAAGTGACGGGGTTAATGGTTGAAATCAGACTCAAGTCTTGAGAACAATTTTACTAGATTGTCTTTGCTAAAGCGCAATACTCCGCTAATATTTAATCCGACTCAATGTCGAGAATATTCTGCCCCAGACAAGAAAAGTGAAACGGTAACTTAAGTTAGCAGAAGCGCTCCCAAATACTTCGGCTCAAAACCACGTGCGTTCACCCTCAGAATCTTGGGCTGACTTACTTTCAGTACTTGTCGTCGGCGCTGTGGTCTTAACGAGCAACCGGGTCGAACGGAGGTCTTAAGTCGACTGCCCAAAAAAACGAACGCAAATGTTTAGTAGCGGGAAGATTTCACCATATTACGAAATATGTTGCAAGAATTCTAGAACAAATTAACACTTGGAACTTCCGGGGAAGCCTAGGAATTTCGGGGCCATTCTGCAGACAAAGAACTCTAAGAACTGTTTTTGATCGGCATATGCAGACGAAACATACTTGTCAGCGTTGCCTTAAGTTTCGAAAAAGTGACCTCCCATAAATTAACCTTTGGAAATAATAAAATAGTAATCGACTTAGGAGCGGCAATTAAAATAAGGTTTTAATTCATATGAAGCGGCAAAACTAAACGAACGTTACAGGTTGATATCATGTGCGAAAGACAGAAGTAACAGAGACAGCTAGAGACTAATACTGGAAAATTGAGCAGTCAGATACAACCTTCTAAGTTGTAAATTAACATATCAGCAAACCATGAGGTAATATCTTAAGCAATAAGTAAGGAACAGAGGAAAATATGTAGAAATACTGGGTGACCACGAGATGAGGTAACAGCAGAAAATTTTTTGTTGTTTAATCTTCTATGTTAAAATTTTAAACTAAGATATATCTAACCTGTAAATGCGCAACTTTAAACATTTTTCAACCTTAATTTTTAACTCCAGTTTGCCCATACCAACTTTTTACTTTTAAATATATCTGCATTTTGTTGTGATAACCTTTTTGCAAATACATTAATATGTCACATAATGACATTTTAGTTTAAAATGACTGAAATATTCAATTGTTTAGTAAAAAATTTAAATGCCCACTAATGATATTCATAATAATGTTTTTCTTAAAGTTGGCTTTGAAAAGAAAAGAATAATTAGCTTTATGTATTCTTTTTTATTAATTTGTTAAAAAATTTAACTGTGGTAAGAAATTACAAATAGTAATTTTCAATTTTTAAACGGCCATAACTGTTTTTTCTAATTCACCTATACTTAAATTGTCCTTTTAATTGCTTGTTATTTATTATTCTAGAATACAATATACTTATTTCCGAATGCATAATTATGCATTCTTGGGAATTACGATCTTCGTATAATTGCCTTTCGGTACGTACTGTGCGTTTTTCTTCTCATTAAAAGCATGGTTGTTTAAGGCAGAATAAGCTAAAGGCAATGGGTCAAGTTAAAAGCGGATTGTAGGCGTGCTTAATTATTTTAAGTTTTATATTAGGTAGGTTATTATTTTCATTTATTATGTATTGGAAGCATGTCTTTATTGCGAAGAGTGCCGTAAGATATGTTTAATGTGCTTTTTTTAAAATCTATCCAACCGTTGATCTATAGAGTTCTGTGTTTAGATTGTTTTTATATATAAAGTAAAAACTCCAATGTTGTGATAGTGCAGTCTACGCAGCCCTGTTTGATAAACATCCTGAGTGAACTTTTAAAATTTCATACAGGTTTGTTAAACAATTCAAAGGTTCAATTCTTGTTCAAAAGACTAACAAACATGTAGGAAGATCGTGACTCTTGCGAATCCTTCCCATCTCGATTAATTGTTACCATTAAATCCTAAGTCGGGAACGTCTATACTGCTTCACCTTAAAACAGTACATTATTCCATTATATCAAATTCCTGTAGAAAATTTCAATATTTATCAATTTAAAGCGCATTGCCGTAGGAGACGCAGCTTCCGTGTTTATATATAATTTGGAAATTTAATCTCGGTGGCACACTTTGAAGGTAAAAACACAATAGTCCGGGTTAAGCCACAGCGCGTTGGTTTCTCCGTGTGGGCGAAGGAGACTTCCATAGGCATCGTAAATATTTGGGCGTGACGTATGAATCACATAAAGTTATTCTTTTGTTGGCCGGACCGCAGGGCTCCAACAATCAGATACGACTGCTCCCTGTCAGCGACACTTGCAATAAGAATTTATATGTATTTGTGTTTGTCATGGACAAAGGGAAATATTTATTTGATAAACAACACTGAAAGTAATACGACCAGGAGTTGGGGAAGCAATAACCTTTTGGTTCTACACAGGGTGGCCCAGGTAGCGTCTCCAACATTCAGTGCTGGATTTTAAAATATAAAATTATGTACATCAGGGTTAACGAATAGTTTTAGGAATTGTGTTTGTTTTAACCCTCGTACTCGTATTACCGTGTGGGGTAACTTTGTACCCCAGCGTTGGATTTTAATTAATGTCTTTATTAACTTTAGCCTAAGCAAATTGATATTTCGTAAGTGTATCAGCTGTAGTTTGACAAAATTGAATTCACATCAAATTAAAATTGTTTATAAAAGTTATTGAACATGTGCGTTGGGATACAAACTATCCCACATAATAGTTCTGCTTGCGTTTGAAGATATTTATGTTTAATTTTGCCTTTTTGCACAGTATTTGCGAGTATATCATTGAAAATCTGAAAATATACCAGAAAAAACGCAGCGTCGGCGTGTAGTTCTGGATTTTGTGGAATGTGTATAGGGAAGATACCGAATCACTTAATATACTTTTTTTACAAACTTGCCACTCGCCGAAGCCGTTCTAGAAAGAAACTTATCAATTCGAGGCATTCTGAGAAAAAAACAAGCCGTATAGTTGATACTAACTTTTGCCAAAAGCAACAAACCGATAAGGTCCCCAGTACGATTCTCTAGAAGCTGCAATTAGTCTCTCTTGCGTTCCTTAAAAAAATAAATCCGTGGTAGGGCTTTCATGAGCACCATCAACACCATAAAAAAGCCAGATATTATACTGCACTATAATAAAACGAAAGGGGCCGCGGATGTCACCGATAAAATGGGAAATCAGAATTCTTGTCGAATAAGTCGCCATTGGACGAAGAGTATTTTAGATCATTTAGTAGATGTTGGAAGAGTAAATACCTTTAGATTATTATTAAGGAGGAAATTTTGGTTGAATTTAGGGAAATCTATGCTGAAAGAAAGTGACCGTGTTAGGTATACTAAGGAGCGACGAAAGCGGTTTGTAATTCAACATATAACCAATACGTTCCCGGAATTTGAGTAGCTTCCGGAGGAACAACAACCCGGCCCAGCGCAACAAATATTATCTTCTGGAAGGTGCCATGTTTGGCCGTAGACGTTGCTTCGTATATGATTTATGCAGGCGAAAACAGTGTGCACATATAGAGAGATAAGTTTTGAATTTATGGTGTAAGAAACATCAATATATTTTGTAATTATTAACGGACAAATAGGTTTTTGTTTTATTCGTGCCGACTTCACGTAAATTTCCTAAATAAATGCAAATGAAAGCTTTGGCGTTACTCATGAACTATTGAAAATTAAAAAAGCTGATATGAGGAAAACACTAATCTTTTGTTATTATTACAAGATTTTTAGGTGTATTCAAAATTGTCGTACAACACAAGTACACACTAGTGATTAAAATTTTGAAAATCGATATTGTAAGTTTTTAAAATTATTGGATGGAACGGAGATGCTGGTTTAAAGTTTACAGAACCTTGGCCACCTTCATGGGCAAAACGAGCGATAGGACATTTTGAAAGAAGAATATTTGTAGAAATTAAAAATTCCGAAAATTAAATTAAAAACGAGTACAAACTAATATTTTGCCACATTGCAACTACTTAGTGACATCTTATATACATTTTTTAAATGTTAATAAACCCGTAAAATGTTTAAAAACCTAAATACCAAAGTTCTAAAGTTTCTTTTGAGTTTGTAAAGGCACATAATAAATTGCGTATGGGAAATGTTTGTGGGGATAGCCGAAGGCAGCTCCGCATCCTGCTGCCACTCTTTTTGAAGTAGTAAGTGCCGTGGCGCCCTAAGCTAAGGGAAACTGGCAGTTTGAGGAACTCTACGAGGCACCGCGGGTTGCAGCGTGTCAGCGAAGGTTGTTGGTCATCCATTTGTAAAGGTGACTGGCAGCTTCAAAGTCCTAATTTTGATATGCCGTTCCTCCAGTAAACCACGTCCACTATGAATTTACATGGCTATGTATACCAGGAATATAAGTTTCGAAAAAATTATAAATATAAAAAATTATTGCTTGATTTTTTTTATTTGATATTTGTGAATAATATATTTGTTAAAAATAATAATAGTGCGTTTCTGTGCAGTTTTGTTTGGTAATTTAATACGAAAATTATAAAAACATTAAGTAGGCTTTCCAATAGTTTTTCTTTGGAAATCATTTCTTTCATTAAGCTGTCTATACCAACTATGCTGAACAATAATTAATACTAACGAAAGCCTCCTACTACATGTCTGAATTTAATTTTGGCTCGTAACTCGCTTGTTTGATATGATTGATGACAATCTTCACAAGATTGCTGAGTTACTCTTTATGTACAGTCTTTTATAGTTCATGAGAGAAAAACTCAAATCAAAATTTTTGTATACACTCCATAGGTGACCCTCACAGCAGTCACCAAGCTGCCCTTCTTAGTTTTCTAAATATACATATAAGGTTTGAGACACATTCTATTCTTGCTATCTAGCACCTCTTTTACGTATGGCCAAATTGACAACACTTAATGCACTTATTTGGTTGCAACTAACGTTCTTGTTTTGTTGAATTTTCGATAATGTATTTACAGGGCGGCTGTACGGTAGAGCTTAGTGCGTTAGACTTCCACGTCGAAAGTCTGGGACTGGGTTTCTAGCACCGGAATATCGGTTTTTTTAACAGTCGTTTTCTGTCGCAAAGCAATGGAAAACGAGCGAGGTATTCTGCCTAGTAAATCTTCTCTGGGATAGAAGTGTTTAATATTCTTGCTATTAAGAGCCCATATTAAGTTGTAGGTCCTATATGTGTGTGTGTGGTACTTTAAAACGCGCAACTTAGGCGTAGCTACCGAAGCTACACTCGAAGACGAAAAGGAATATGTTTAGAGGATTTACCGGTGGAAATTCACCAAACAACGAGTTTACTCTCAGTATAAAAATAAATTTATGTTTATCCTCAAAATCAAGTCGCGCACTTCATTGTTTTCACATGCCAGAATTGTTAAGTTAATTCTCTAAAGCATCACAGAAAACTAAAACTAGAACTAAAACGAACACAGCTTGCTTGATAATAAGGTTTACATCTACATATAAAGCGACTTGAGTATTTCCTGTGTTCGAATTACAATTTCCCGGAGATTTATGGAATTGTATTAATTAGCTTCTATTTAAATTAGTTATAGCCATAAAGGCAGGGTGTAATTAACTTGAAGTACAACAAGCCCACCTAACCATTTCAGAACGCACTCCACTACCTTTATTGCCCATTCAAACGTCTTAATTGTGTTTCGGGGAAGCTCTGGAGGTGTAGACTTTTATTATTGAATTAATTAATAAATTAATTTTGACGAATTTCTTTTGAGAATTTATTGCCGCTCTTTCAGCGGAACTTCATAAGTGCGACTGGCACGTGCACGTCCGCCGGAGCAGCGTTTAATAAAACAACCCGTATCGCACTTAAAACTGTACAATTTAATTTAAATTTTGTTTTGTTTCAGGGCGAAATTAAATTAACATTCAACGGCGAACCCTCTGCTGGCCCTACGAATGGAAAGGTAAGATGTTTCGTTATTAAAAACGCCTAAATAAAGCTTCGCGTTTTCGTTTCGATGGGATGCGCCGCATAATTAAAAATTTAAAAGAACTCGATTTTCCGCCTCGCTTTCCGCAGAACAACTGATTGACATCAAAGTCGCCGTCTGTAATTAAATCTGGTTCGAATTCGGCCCGATAAAAAAGCGAAAGAGGACGGCTTTAGTATTTTAATAGCTTTAATTAATTCGGACTTTGGGAAATCTTAAATCAATATTCATTTGTACGAGCTTTCTACGCGTTTTGGGTGAGCATAAGCTTACTTGTTTGCTAGAAGCTTTGGAAACCTTGGAAACCAAGATGGTGTGCTTAGATATTACACAGTATTGTGCTTTTAATTCCTGCAGTTGTAAAGTTTTATTGCATTTAATGATAACATAAAAAATAATATATATATTAGAAGTTTTACGACTTAAAACGTAAATGGTGCATGAACTGTTAAAAATTCTTACTGTGGTAACAAAATCTTATAACTCTTATTTAGGTAATTCCAAACGCATGTTAGCTATTATAAAAGTACTAACTCAACTATCTGCCATGGCGTTGCAGTAGCAACCTTCAAATTACTGTACATAAATACTATACAATGGACTTCAAATCATATTTTTTTTGTTTGATCCTTAAGGCACTGAAGCCACTGGAGCTACTGTACCTTGGCTAAATTAAATCTAACTGAAACTATCTACAGCTATGAGAAACCGGTATCACTGGGGCCTGGTATCGAATCCAAGCCCGAACGTCTCGAATTTCTCTGTGGCTTTGGCTGCAAACAGGAGAACCATTCGCCTACCCAGGCCCCAAAAACTGTTATGTTGTTTGAGAGAATACAATCCAGGTCCCTATACTTTTTGTTTGAAAGCCGATTAATTTCCATATTTGTATGCAGTAATATCGTTTAAAAACATGTCTTCTTAGCTGTCATGGGATTTTGCGGTGTACTTTTACTTTTACTGGTTAACTCTAAATATTCTTTAGAGAATTGGCATGCAAAATAAATCGTAGCAGAGCTTAATTTAAATGTAAAATATAGTTTACATAATGGTTATATCGTATTAGTTTCGGAACAACAAATTATTGTGATATTACAGTAGTAACAAATTAAAAAGTTACTTCGTTTAAAACATGCCCATTTGAAAACATAAAGCCTACAAGTATCAATGAGTTAATTCAGAGATGTAGTATGCAAAATATCAAGATTTCAGTACGTTCCTCGTCGTGCAGGGATCGATGAATTGACATTGAAAATATTGTCATTGTCATTGTAGATCTTGGGAGGGCGAGTTGCCTCACGTGCATTTAGGCCACAAAGGTGGGCCCATTGTGCTGCCTCTCCAGCAGCTCCCCAATTTGGGCATCACCCAAACCATCCAATCCCTTGGATGTACTTAAGGACATCCGCAACTGGGGTGTTTCTGATTTTGGCCATATCACGCCAAAAGTCTCTCAGCATGGATCCTCTGATTGTTACGAGAGCCGGGCAGTGACACAGGACTTGTGCTGACGTCTCGTTATACCCGTTGCATCCTCGACAGTTTGGGCTGTCCGTCAGTCCCATCCTGTGCATGTGTTGATTTACGGTGCAGTGTCCAGATAAGATACCTACAACTAGTCGCAGGTTCTTTCGGGACAGTTGTACACAAAATTTGGCTGTCTTTGGCGAAGGTGCACTAATAGCAGCCCTTCTATGACGACAACTTTCGGTGTTTACCCATCTTGGTGTGAAGTTTTTTTAGGGCTTCTTGGTATAGCATAAAGCTTAATGTCCTCAACGATATAGAGATAACGGGTTCTGGTCCCCAAATAGGTTGTTCGGAGGCCAGTCACGCAATCTCATCAGCCTCCTCATTGCCGTAGTTTCCGTCATGTCCTTTCTCTCATATAAGAGAAATGACATTATCTTTTGTGATATCCATTTTGTGTCAACCATTGCGTCTAGAGGAGGGGTCTTGACAACTGCCTCATCCAGGACACGGGTATGTCTGCCTCTCGTGCCTGCTGTGTGCTACTTCCTCCACAAAAAGGTCGAGTGGTGGAAAGCATAAGATCACCTCTAAGGCGGCCGTAGGGGTTGAACGTATAGCACCTGTCTAACGAAGACAGGCAAGACATTGTACATGTCTTAGATTTGTTGCTGCCGTAACTTGTGTGACTCTGGGCTACCAGACAACTGCTCCATAACATAGCATAGGTCTAATGACGGCAGTATACGGGCACAAGATAATTCTGGGGGAGAGTCCCCAGAACTTACCTATAGCGTGGCTGCACTGCCAGAAAGCCACGCATGCTTTTCAGAAGTGTCAAATAGGTGCAACTCCATGTCTACGTAAGGCAGAGTTAATACTTTCAAAGGAAGCCTTGTCAAAGGCTCCTTCAATATCAATGAAAAGGTATTGTGGTAGTTCAATGTGTGAGGGTAGTTCAGTTGGCAGAGGTCCTGAATAGGCTAATTTAGGGTATAAATAAACGCCGATCTTAATTCCGAGCCGAGGAAGTCTTCTCAAACTAAAATTCCAATTTGCATGTTCTCGAAATTTTTATTGTTGAGACTTCTGTAGTGTAGACCAGGTATGGATTCAATTTATTTCAGGCTGACTTTGAATTGTATGATTTCAATTTAATTCTGATTAAAAGAAGTTTCTTCAAGCCAATCTTCTAACATAAAAGCAACGTAAAATGTTGTTGCAGCATTTAGAGTTTAGATTAGGTAGGCATTGAGTTAATTTTGGCTCATCATTGAAAGAGCGTGGTGGTAGCTCAGTTGGCAGACCATTGGCTTTCTGGGCAATACATCGATTATGTCTTGGTTTCGATTCCCTGCCATTACCACGTAGCGTATAGAAATCTTGTGCTCCAATTCACCTCACACAATTCCCCCAATCTGGTTGGCAACCAAGGGTTCTTAATGCCCAAAACCTCCCGTATTCTTGTAGTGCAGATTCGACGTTAAACTATTGGTCCCTTGTGTTTCTATCATAGCGCTGAGGTGAAACACATGACATAGAAGAGGCTGGAGCTCTGTAGTGGGACGAAAATACTGTTAAGGATGAGTGAATTAAAAGAGTGTGGTTACGTTCCATACATTTTGAATGTTATAAAAGATTGTATGTTTAGTTTAATGCCAAAAAAGACTTAAATTTCATTTTGAAATTCAGGTTAGGCATGCGTGGTTACCACGCAGCGTTTAAAAATCTTATACTACAATCCACCATACACAATTCCCCAAACTAGTTAGAAAACGTGGAATCTTATTGCCAAAAACCTTCTCTGGAATTTCTATCGCTCGAATTCGACGTTACACTGTAGTGCTGAGGAGATACACGTAGCAGAGAAGAGGCCGATACCCAGCAGTGGGACGAAAACGCTGTTCACAACCTCAAATATGGATTTTGCATAATTGTTAACACAAAATTATTTACACGAAATGTTCTTGATGGTAACATTAACTGCAGTCTCCGATGATAGAAGTTCCACAGTCAAAACGATGTAATGGTACTCCCTTTTTTAACTCTTTGCGGATACTCTCCAGCTAGCTCAGTGTTGTCTGCAGGGCGGTCCAGGTAACGGGTCACGTTCCTAACACGTAAACTTCTTTCTTTTTTGCTCAATTCGCAGAATAAAAGCCTAAATGCACTTATAATATGATTTTGATTGTAAGAAATTATCCTATCTACCCTACCTAGCTAATTATTCTAAATACATAAGGATCAAAACACGAATATACAAACTTAATTCTAACTTATCTTAACTGCTGGCTCAGGGCAAAGTCGCGTGCGTGGTAGTTCGTTGGATGGGCGGGGTAGTTCCGTCCTAAGGTGGCCGGCAATAGACAGTCCTCTCGAGTCCTGGTGGACTTGGATTCCCACACACGTTGGATCTCGCACTTATTGTTAGCCGCACTAACGCACGCGAAAAACACTTATTGCTCGTCGACTTCTTCGCTAACCCAATGCTATTTTTTCGCTTTTATCGCTAAACCCACAACCTGCGACCAGGGGTGGTTTTTCTACGTTGGTTCTCTTCGGCCATTCGGTGCCGTCTGTCTCCACTTTGCAAGTCCACCCTCGTTCTTTCGGTTACTTTCTCACGCCTCTCTGGGATGCTGCCGATGCCTCAGGCTACTTGGATGGTCCGGCGTCTCCTACGTGACCGGAACAAAAGGTCGATCCCGCCGCTCGGACGCCTACCACTTGCCGCTTAACTCAACCATTGTACCAAATGCAGATGTGCAAACCGCTAAGTGCATTTAAGGATACAAAGATGTGATCTTCCAAGAAACCCAATAGCCAGAAAAGCTGACCCATTACGAGTTAACTCACTGTTTTACAGAAGTCAACTTGCAGCTCTAGAAATGATACTTTTTCAACTTAGAAAGCACTGGTGTACTAGAAAATGAAATGAGCCATTCTGTAAAGTTTGCGCCAGTAATATAATTTACCAGAAAAATAAAAATGTACAAAGTACTCATAGAACCAAACTACCATAGCGTTGCAATAGCATTATTTTTTTCAATTGTATAGAATGTGTTTGCTTGAGCAAGTATATGCATTATGTCTTTAATTCATCCTTTTTCAGAGGCACAGTGTGCAAAAATGAAACTTTAACTTTATATTTTTCGGTAGGAATGTTCTATTAGATGCTGTCTTCCTATACACATATATATTTTATTTCTTCCATGACGACAGTTTTCATACACATAAGCAGTTTCGTTAAATTTTCTTTCAATTGTACTTACTGCTAAAGATGTATTGGTTTGCATTCGAATATCCGTTATTAAACAACCGACACTCTTATTACTAATCAACTTTAGTACTCAAAGATTTTTTCGTTATGCAAGAAATTGAACCTGGTAATATTTATAACGTTCGACAAGAACTTAATTTTTCATCGTGGGCATTGACAGGGTATTATCACCAGTGTGAAGACTATTGTTATAATTTTATTCATATAATTTAAATAGAATTTTGCCGATATTTTGATTGGGATATTTGTTAGACTTGGAGAGTAAAAATTTTACAATATTATTTATACGGTTCTCTAAAAAAAATTATAGAATTTATAAAATATACTGAAATGGATGGAGTTTGTCACAAAGAAAATATTTGATGACTTCATATCCTAACCTCTAGTGACACCTAAGCAACGAATAGTGTCAAGATATACCGAAAAAATTGTTATTCTGACGATGCCGAATTTGTTTCATATTCTCAAACACAGTAAAATATAAAACAATAATACATGTAGTTACAATAAGAGATTTGAAAGGAAGTATTCCATAAAACTTTGGTAAAGCGGTATTATTTCTGTTACTTATAGAATATTTACTGTTACACGTTTTTTTTTCTTGGCTGTCTTGAATACAATTATGTTATCATTAGCAATCGAAAAGTTCTATAGCTCAAAGCCAGACTTTGTACGGCCATCGCACTAAGCGGTACTAAATTTTTAAATTGTGAGGTTAGGTTCGTTTCCAACGACCCCCCTTAATGACCAATCTGAACAAAGCGAGAATTGCCTTTTTTTACGCCGCGGCCCTATTTCCTACTTGAATATAAACTCTTTTTATGGGCTACCAGGTTCATTACTTCATTGTGTGCCTGCTATTTTGCGGCGTTTCTTTTTAATTTTTCTGCTTTATGTCGCATCGATTTTCGCTTATTACTGTCGCCTGTGCGTTATATTATTTGTTTTTGATGGCTTTAATGTTACAGCGAAATTAATTCTCCGGACACTTAATCTGCGTGTGGCAACGAATTTTTTCATAAAGCGCTTGGGTCACTTTTTTATAGCTGGCCCGGATGATGAACATCCTAATTAGGACCAAAACGCTTGGACAGATCTACGAGTGGTTATTAATTTCATTTGTATTTTGTTTTGTGCTTCGTTTTAGTGAACACTTCCAGTTTATGCCTAAAGTATACGGCAGACATCATAGTGGAAGTAAGATTCGAACCAGATTCCACTTGCTAGGCGGCCCCCACCTTAATTTTAAATTATGTGATTCAGTAGAAAATGATTTTTGGAAAATTTATGAGGTGAGGACCATTGCATAACGGAGCACCGCGGACGCCGGTCAAACGGTATTCGTAGTCCAGCACAATCCGCGCTGGTAGTACTTCGTTGGGTGGACCAATATAATGGCGTATGCAACCGGTCGTGCTTGGGAGGGCATGTAAAGTCGTTGGTCCCGGTTGTCATACAAACATATTTGACAATCGTAAACCTTGTAGTGGAACTTCTCGTCTTTGTGCGACGGCTTAGGTTAGCCTCCTACCCGGTATACGTGCAAAGAGAGCTAACAGAACCTAATTAGTGTAGAAAATTTACAGCCCATTGGCCTATATTCAGAAGAAGAAGAAAAAGAATTTACAATATTTTGGTTTCCGCTTATTTACCTGCCACCTAGCATGAACTTTTAAAATTTAGAAATCCTGTTGTATCTAGAACATTACAGGTCGATTTTTATACTTACACGCGAACTGCCAGTTCAAGTTTTTTTTTATTTTGGTAATTAACAAAAGCTGCCAAATGGCCCAAATTACAAGTTTTTTTCGCAACTTCCTTCTTATAGAAAGTTCTGAAAACTAGCTTACCTGATAATTGAAACGTGTGATTAAAAACAAAATGCAAAGGCCTAATTCCCGGATTTCATTTATATTTATAAGTTGGTAGAGGTAACTCCGTCTTCCAAATTTTAATTGACTTCTGTAGCTACTCCGCAATATCCATTGAATCCATAAATTTAGGAGAATTGGGAAAATTTAACCGAAAATAAGCAACTGCATATTGTAAACCTACTGTAAATTCATAGAGGTGAGTAAGCTTAACAAATGTTTCATTTATCTGGATTGTTTATGTCTCCTCATGTAGTATTTATTATTTTGAAAAGTTGATATAAAAACGTGCTAACCACTTTTTTCTTCTTTCTTTTCTTAGATAGCTACTTTATTGTTTTCTCTGTAAATTTTCCGAGCAAAAGATTTCTGTTTTTAGAATATTTGTGGCTGTAGTTTTATGAACAAACTATATTATGAAACTTTAATGCTGGATGTCAACAGAAGAAGTACCGGAAACTGAAAGTTTTTTTATGGTGTAACTTGTGAATTTTGAAGATTTTAGTAAACCAGTCAAATTTTACTAAAAGAGGGTGTCTATTATCTGAAGTTTTCTTAAGACGAATAAGAACTCGAAACTAAAACGTTGTAGCTATTTCGCAACGTTTTTTGGATTTATTATGCTTAGAAGACTTCTGAATTTTAGCAATTTATTTAAGTTCATAAAACTGAGACAGTTTCTCAATGCAGTGCACGCCGGTTATTGGAATCACGGATAATGTTATTATTCGGGTACTGTTATCACTTTCGCGAAGAACAGATTAGACATGTATACGACTACATAGGAAAAACATCGTTTATAGTAGACTTCGGTTTATATTATCAATTTTTTTAAATATTGTTTTCGTATACGAGCTTTGCTCGTTTGCATGCATTTTCTGGTTGGTTTGTATTTTCAAGAACAGGTGGTGACGGACCTCTCTCTTCATCTTGCAGGCTGGTTGGCAGCAGCCAACTTAGTTCTATTATAATTCTTTGCAATTGCTGACGTAAAAAGTAAACGTTAAGACCTGTTATGAATTATGAAATTTAGAATTAATTAATACACTTAAGAACCGTTCTAATGGTATTTCTTGTTGGAAAATGCTATATCTAAACAATTAGTTTATGGTCGTTTTGAAATATTGTATAGTAATAAAGTAGAAGAAAGAGCGTAAAACTGAAAGTTGCAACTTAGATTTTAAAAATATTGGAGAACGAGTGTAAACGGTTTTTTACATTGAAAGGTTTTCCGTATTTCAATTACTTTATAGGGTTTTCTTAGCAGGTTTTTGGAAAGATTGCTATATCTAAAAAAACCATCGATGCTGTAGAAATGGAGATGGTAGAAAATTATATCTGGAAATCAAATTGAAGATAGTTTTCAAATTTTGTGAGACACTTGAGGTAAAGTAAACTCTAAATAAAAACATTTTCAATGTATGCGTGTGTGTTTCTCTACAGATGTTTTAAATTTGAAACATAGTATAACTTGATGGTGTGGTGGTAGCTCAGTTGGTAGAGCGCTCGCTTTCTGAATAAAACGTCGATTCTGGCTTGGGTTCGAAACCTAAGCAGAACTATGCAGATTTATAAAAATCTTGTCTGCAACCCACCACACACAATTTCCCAATCCGGCTTGCAACCTTGGGATCTTAATGCTAAAAACCTTCCCTGGAATTTCTGTCGTCCGGATTCGACGTTAAACTGTAGGTCCCCCGTGTTTCTACCTTAGCGCTGAGGAGAAACACGTGGCAGAGAAGAGGCCGATACCCAGCAGTGGGATGGAAAGGCTGTTGATGTAACTTGATAGTAGGTTTTTTAAAATTTTGTAGATGCGAAACTGAAACGCTTCTTTATGCTGTGGCTCTGTCTTAAGAATTCTTTAATTATAGAAACCGTTTCCTCGATTTTTTAAATTGTTTTGTCTACTTCATTACATTATTAAAAAAATGAAGTTCTGGGGTATATTTACAATTCTTTGCGTTGGTAGCGCTAAAGAAACCACGCTAAAATTACTAAAGTCTTCATTTTCTGTGAATGTTTCAATTTTTCCAGGTTTTTGTTAGTTGTTTGAGTGGAACCAATTAAAGCGTACAGTAGAGCAAACACATGCTTGGATGAAGCACATATGGAACTCGACAGTCCTGGGGTTGTTAATGGTATATTTTAAATTATATAGTTTATTAGAAATTTAACAGTAAAGTGAAATTTCTCAAATAATTCTTCATTTAATATACTGGCTAGTTGGGTTTCTATTTACCTACCTTCAACGAATTTAATTTGTTCTTGCAGTCGGGGCAGTACTGGATTTTCACTTCTTTAAGCATCAGTGTAGAGTATCGCACCTTTACGTTTAAGAGGTGCAATTTGCTTGAAGCACGACGCCATAGCAGTGTAAAGTTTAATTAAAGTGAAGTGGATGCTAAAATACCTATCGCTTTGCGCTAATTAAGAAAGGTTCCTGTCTTCCTGATATTTAAGATAAAGTAGCGCAATTAAAAACTGATCTTTATTGTGTTGGATTTTGAGTGATTTATGTTTTAATTAAATTATTGCAAGTTGTGAATTAGCAAGAATTAATTTATGGTCGGTTTTTATGGCACATAATGGCCCATTATGATGAATAACGTGTTAACTACGAGAACCAAATTCGAAAGTTCTGTTTGGATCTCTAATATCGGCAGGTCGTGATGAAACCTCAGTTTTAAGCGGCCCCTACACGGTCAATATTGTTGTGCAATATTTCATATTGTACAATAATAATGACCATCTATGGATCATATTGAAAGGTTGTACAATATATTGAGTGAATCAAAAAGAGTTTAATTTTTATTGCAAAATATGGAATAATTTGCATCGAATGTGCGCACTATTGTGCAATATTGGTTCATTTTTGTCTCGATGATCGTGCAGGGAACACCTTCACGGATCATAGAATATGTGTACCAAAGGTAACGAAGACGATAGGATATTTATTATAGCATGCATTGAAGTATATCATTCTTTGCGGCTTTGTGAAATGAAAAGTCCGAGAAATATAGTAATAGAATACAAAAAATGAACCATGGAAACATCTATCGCAGAAAGTATCGAAAATCACTTGGTTCATTCAGTCTTTCTTTTTCTGAACCCCTACTTTATCTATCTGTGCTTCTTTTTCTCCTTCCTCAAATACAACTAGCTTCCGTAACACTCACGATATTTCTTACAGAAATAACAGACGTCAACTAAATGATTTCGCAAAATATTGCATCGTATCGAGCGCTCAGCAATAATATTGCACAATAATATAGACCGTCTAGGGGCTGCTTTAAGCAGATCTTAATATGAAGGCACGACTCAGAGGTGGTTTCGTAACAAAGAAAGGAGTAATGTTGGTATTTTCATCCACAGGGATACAATATGGGTTATTTGAGTCTCATCAATCAATCAGAGTAAGCATAATTATTAAACATTATAATGGGTTTTGTTACTCAATTTTTATTTCCAAAAAGTAAATGATTGTTAAGAATAAATAAAGCTTCCTACGAATAGCCTATTTTAATAAAGATATAAATATCCAGTACAAATTCTAATTATGCCCGCTTTTATCATTTTCCTTCGTTCTCGAACGTGTCGCTGTAAAGAATGCTAATAAACTCTGTAACACATTCTTGAAATTGGAAAGATAAAATTGGCACAAAAAAATGTAAACTGCTACAAATTTCAGTATAAAACTAGTTTTATCAGCAGCGTATGGAATTTCTGAATATGTGGTAATAGTCAGATAATGTTCGAAATACCGAGAAGTTTAATTTAGGTGCGTAATTGATAAAAGTGACAAGACATGCAAACATTGTATAAAAAGTGCATAAATCAGGATGTCCATGATTGCTAAAGACTTCTAAGACAGCTGACATGTGTAGCAAGCTGGGAAATTTGAGATAACGTATTACAATAGTTCAATTTCAATGTTGTTATACGGAATTGTTTCTGTGTGGATAGGAAAATCGAATTTGGTATTCTAACCAGAGTTGGATAATTTGGTGCTGAAGAATAAGCTTGTTTGTAGGATTTTGTAAGTGTGAGGACGTTTTTCATAAAATTATAGAGAATACGAAATGTGAATTTAAGAGATGACGCTGATAAATAAACTATCCGAATTTTAAACTGTAGCCGCAATGATTTTCATATGGGTTTTCTACTTTTTATTTAACAATTCGACGCCTTACAATGAAACATGAGTGTACTGTTGCTTCCAATAAAATTGGGTAGCATTAAGAACTGTAAAATTTTAAAATAAAGATATAGAATTTAAGGAAGTCATTTCTTCGGGCTTAGACCGCGTCGTTGTTGAATTGATTGCTGTTGACGTTTTGCTAACCATTGCAAATAGCTTTATCAAATCGTAATGATAATGCTACCTGCAACGGTTACCGAAACATTAGTAGCAATCAATTCTACGGAAAATTTATTTTGCACAGTTTATACTCATGTTTTGCTTGCTTTTGCAGTCAATTTTCTTTCATTTCCTTTGCTTGGTTCTTGCGTTGAGCATTTATGTATATTCAAGTTTGTTTTATGTTATGTTTTATGAGGACGAACAAAGCGAGCACATGAACACGAAAAAATACATTAAGGATAGCGTGCTGGAACATTGTCTCCTGGAAAAACAAAGACCAGGAAATCATTATAGAAATGAACGAACACAAAATTGAAAGATGTGCGCTTTCTGAAACGAAGAGAAAAGGCAAGGCCACAAACAAATACCAAAATTACGTTCTAGTACACTCCGGAATAAGATTGGAAGAACGAGGAAAATGAGGAGTGTGACTGCTTCTACACCAAAAGTTTGAACAAAACATTGATAACATAAAGTACATCAGTCACAGGATAGGTACTCACAACCACGCTGAAATTTAACAACGCCGTACACCTGATCTCCATTTATGCGCCAGACCCAAATAAACCAAAAGAGAAATAGATGAGTTCTATAACAAGATGCAATATGTACTAGAAGAGATTCCACCTCATAACAAAATAATTATACTCGGTGATATGAATGCAAGAATAGGGAGCCAAACCATGAACGGGATAAAACAAATGTTTAATGAAGAAGCCATAAATAAAAGTGGAGAAGCGTTAATAGAATTCTGTGCTCACAGTGTACTAAGAATTAATAACACATTTTTCCCCCACAAACAACAATATAAATTTACCAATGGAGCAATACATTCATCACAAGTTAAAGATGTCCAAGCCCCAACATCACCGAATATAGGATCCGACAACAAACTCTTACTAGGAAAAATAAGTATGGCGATAAGCTTCAAGAAGAAGCCGCAACCGCAATACATAGAGAAGCTAAAAATAGAATCAATTGAAGATGACATCACGCGAGGATTGTATGAACAAAGACTAAAATAAAAAGGTATCCAATAACCCTATAATAGAAGGCGTGACAGAAAGTTGGCACAAAATTAGACAAAACATTGGAGCTGCAACAGAAGCACTGGGATTAAGAAAAGTGAATATTAATTCAAGACGCAATATAAGACGTTGGTTTACAGAAGAAGTAAGAGCCCCAACGCTGGTAAAACGGGAAACGTACCTTCAGCATAGAAGTAATAAGACACCGGCAACATACAGAGAATATGTCGTGGTCAGGAACAGGGTGAAGTAAGAAGTAAAAAGAGAATATTGGACGCAGTTCACCAAGGACATGGAACACGATTTGTACGAGTCTCAGAAAAAATTGGGGATATGTAAGATAATAATGAATATATTCCGTGGAAAAAGAGCAATGAATGACGTATCTCAAATAATTACATAATAGCGACGACAACCATGACAACGATGGAAAAGTAATAATAGATGGAGAGAACCAGGATGAAAACACAATAACACAAGAACAAATTTACGAAGCTATAAAAAAGTTAAAAAATAGAAAGGCCCCCGGAGTGGATAACATACCTAATGAATTAATCAAGTATGGTAGGGAAAATTTGAAAGAAATAGAAGAAATAAAAACAACGGGGAAAGGGTATAAAATGGGACCAGAAGAAGTAAAGATAATCTGCTACGCCGATGATGTTGTTATATTGTCAGATAGCGAAGATGACCTACAGCGTAATAATGTACGGAAAGAAGTGCTCAAACAAACAACTAAAGCAGCACAAATCTCAGGATGTATGAGAGATGTTAAGGTTCGAATCTATAAAAGCTGCCTGAGATCGGTAATGACGTATACAGTAGAAACGCGAGCAGATATAAATCAAACAAAAAGCCTAATACGTAAATCAGAAATGAGAATCCGTAGATCTATAACGGAAGAAACGCTAAGAGACAGAAGATATAGTAAAATGGGCAAGGAAAGAAGGAGACAATGGAATGAACATGTCGGAAGGATGGACAGGAACCGATTATCACGAATAGCCAGAGATGAGAAACCCAGGGGAAGAAGACCACAGGGTAGATCCCCAAAAAGATGGAACGATAGCTGACAATCAAGCGAGCAAGCCGTAACAGTTCACCGGTCTAAAATACGTTTAAGAAGACGAAGAACTTTGTTTTAAACTAACATAATGACGTTATGCTTGTTGCACCCGCCCAATTACGTAGCAATTGCGGTAGTGACTCGAGGATCTTGCTGAAAACGAGCTTACGCATTTAAGTGAGCAATAAGATGTCATATACATTTTTACCTTTCAGTGCCGGCTTCCTTTCGTTTCGGGTATTTGGGTTTTTGACTATGTACCAGGAGGTAGTGCAACCTGTTGACCTTTCAATCATTAAGTTCCCACAGCTAATACCAATTTCTTTTTCACATTCATCCTTTTTCCACTCGTACCATCTGCAAATACTAAAGAGGACTTTTAACCCCTCTAACGATTGTTACGGTCTTGTATGACATCGTGAGCGACTATTATCGTGGCCGCCGCTAGCACGAGACGCCGTGTTGACAAAGGCTTGGGACTCCTATTCAAATACTGACAAGAGAGAGCAATGCTTAACCCTACTCATCGTATATGAATCATCCATTCTAGCTGTTCAACCCAGGATCTACGACCAATAAGACAACTCCAGAATTTTCTCGCAATTATTAGCATGTTTTCTTTAATTCTTTGATATAATAATATGAAATCAACGAACATAAAACCTTTACAAACCTCTTTCCTCGGGGCAATCAAAATATTATTTACTTTGTTATTAAAAACTTATTTTTAAGATCTCTCTTTGCAAATATATTAAAGAATTCGTGGGAAATATAGTGTGTGCGACATGAATTTCATAGAACATTATTCAACTAACTTTGTTGGTTGTGATATTTTGGATTTGGTAATAATTTTAGCAATTCGAATTCAAATTATTTATGGAAACGACCAATGCATCAGTAAGCGAACATTCGGAGAACATTCGACGTAGTGTATAATGTCCAATCCCATTTCCAATTTACAAGGAAACCATGTAATGAAACGAGACCATTCAGGAATTTAATTAATTTTTTTGTCGTTACGGTGAGGTTATATAGCATAAAGGTCATGATTCCTCCCCCAACTATTTAATTTAACGTATATTATAAAAATGCTCAAAGGATAGTGGAAAGGATCAAAAATGTAATTCGGAATTTCGTATTTAAGAAGCTACTAAAATTGCTAAAAATAAGCACTTACTGTTTTGTTTAACTTCCTCTTGTTCGAGTGTTTTGTCTTGTACAAGACGTAGCGGTCTTCTCTGCTATGCCTGTGTTGTGCGGTGTTTTAGGTACCACAGACATAGAGAACTTACAGCTTAGCGTGTGCTCCGAACCACGGAAAGTGTAAACACTTCTACTCTAGGGAAGATTTACTAGGCAGAATACCTCGCTGGTTTGCCATTGCCTTGCGAGGGAGAACGGCCGTTAAAAATCCGATGTTCGGGTACTGGGAATCGAACCCAGAGCTGTAGCTTAGAAGTCTAACGCGATGACTTCTAGCCCACCACGAGTATGCAGTCAAAATTTGGAGTTTCAATTCAAGTTGATGTTGACTGTAACGTGGAGATGTTCAATGTGAATAAAATTAAGATCAAAATATCGCATTTATATTCAGGTCGTGAGTTTAAAATTTAGATCTTGAGTTTAAGTTCAAAACCTGGCATTTAATGTCGTCCTCGCGAATTTGAATGTAAGAGTTTTATGTCAAAATTTGAAGTTTCTGCTTAAAATCGAAATTAAATACTTTACTTTAATATGGGCATATAAATTTCAAGGCAACTCCTGTTCAAAATTGGAATCTCCAGCTTAAATTTGAGATTTTTGGTTTACAGTGAAGATCTGGTGCTTAAATATCATGCAGTTGGCAAATTTTATGTCGAAATTTGAAATATTGAGTTTGAAGTGAAAATCACGCATTAAAATAAAGATCCTGGAAGTGATATTGAAATGCTGAAATTAAAATTAAGGTTTTAAGATATGGAATTACTTGAAACTACGAGTTCAGTGCCTGCAGTTTAAAGTTGATACTTGAATTTGAAGAAATGTTTTGAGTTTAAAGTATAGATCTTGATTTCAAGATGAAGTGTGTGAGGTCCGGTCCAGCAGACCTCGAGTTTACAGTTCACGTCTCGGATTTAAAGTTTGCGTTTAATGTCAAGATCTGGGGTTTACGGGCAAGGTCTCGAATTTAATGTCAAGATTCAAATTCAAGTTTAAAGTAGAAATATTGCTTTTAAATTGTGAGACACCATTTTTGTTACGGAAAGCAGCAATAATGCATTAAGGCAGTATTTGCCCTTGTATACGCTGCTCTACGAACTTTAACCGAATATAATTTTTCTATATTATCTTTAAACCAGGAAATAAAATGTATTACTGGTTATTGCCTGGCAACGCTTCCGCTACAACATTTTGAAAAAGTTATAAAGTCAGCAATTTAACACAGAGTTTACCAGTAGAGAATAAAAATGTTAACTGAGATTTTAGTTCTGATTTTTCAGCAATTAAGATAAATGCTGTTTAAAGTATGTTGTAAACAATAAGTAGAAAATTCAAAAAGTTTAACTAAGAATAAATACACCTAACGAATTAAAGGCAAATTACTTTGGCGTTTATCGATATTTCATCGGGAAATATGTAAAAACTTACTTTTTCCCTTGTTGTACAAGGTGTATCAATAATAATTACTGTACTGCTTGATTGTGTTGCTGGATTATTTATTTATATGTAGTTTATTTTTTATTTTCCATCAGATGTATAAAGCCCGTAATGTGCTGCAAGCATTATGTAAATTACATTAACCAAATAATTCCTACAAACAGACGGGACTTTCCAATTGACCCAAAAACCCACATCCCGCTGAGCTCTGAAATTTTAATGGGTCCGGGCATTATCACAAACAACCCCTTGCTGACCATCAACAGATTCGACGCGCCCGGAATTTCGTAAGCGTAGACAGATCTACTAGACGTGCCCGGAATTCGTTACGCGCCTTTTTCCCTTTCCATTTTCGCTGATAATCATCGCCTACTTGTCGCATTTAACTTCGCATTCGGCGATGAGCAATACAGATGTTAGCCGGATGCCATTGTTCGTGCCACAACAAAAACAAGATGTAAGCAGGGAGGAAGAACAACTTTTACCTCGAGTCGCATTCCTTTGCCTACGCCTTGGGGTTCCCCAGCATTGTGATTGTGGTCTAAACAGATGCGACCGCGTTGGCGGCTCCGGTGGCTCCGGTATCATTTGTGTTTATGTAAAGTCTGATTTAGACAGTGAGCGGTTCCAAACGGTTTCCTTATGATACCGTTGTGTGTTATAATAGGGGCGGTTTTGGGGCTATTATGCAAATATCCCCTGCATTCGACTTCGTTTATTTCTGTGGTGTTCGCGCTTTTTTCGCGGAAAGTGTAAACTTCTGGAACATTAGCCGGATGAGGAAGTAAGTGAGTTTGTTTGGATTTCGTTAGGATTAGATTTGACTTCCAGCCAGAGTTTAGCTAAAGTCGGAAATTCGTAGTTAAACATTGCAGTGGAAATATTTTTACGCCTACATTTTGAGCTCCATGGTTCACATTATTTCTTTATTTTTAATTAAGTAAACATGGTAGAAGTGTCTTACCATAAAAAATATAAATTACTACTGTAAAGTTGGGTGATTTTTCAAGGGAGTGTCATTTTGTATCTGTGTGTATTTTGGTCCCATCTATTTATTGTATCCAATCCATCGTACTATGTGAATTTTAGAGAAATTACGTTTGATTAATCGATCAGATTTGAATAAATTGGAAAGTTGAATAAGGAGAAAAAATGCGGCCACGGTGTTATATCAAATATCGTCACATAACAGTTTTTTGCTTTCTCATTTTATGGTCCTGCTTTAATCACATCTAATGTTTACTCGAATTGAGAAAGCATCGATATATTTCCAAAACTTCGCTTTCTATAAAAAAAATATAAATTGTAAATTGTAAATCACCTGAAATCACCGAAATCAACCAAAGTACATTTCGATTCTGTTCCAAATGTATAAAATATTTATAACATAAATTAAAACCGATTAGAAATCGATGTTAACTTTTTAAAATTAAAATATGCTTGAAAGTATCAGATTATCATTGAATTGTTAAATATGACTGCAATTTCCAGAGAATTAAAAACAACAACTTCTAGACAAATTTGACCATCTGCCGAACAAGGACAACTAAATGAAAATGTTCGTACTAATAAATATTTAATGAACATACAATTATCACAACAGGATTTCGAAAATAATATAAATCAGCAATAATAATTAAAATTTAACTGAAATTTGCTAAATACAATAGAAGTAGGTTCTTGTATTTCGAAGCACTGGAATACTTTGAAGTTAGTTATATCTGTTTAGAATGGAATAGATTTCTGTAATTAGTGATATTAAATATTGCCTATAATTTTCATAAAATTAATAAACAGCTTCTATTAAAAGTTATTAACCTACAAACAAGAATAATTTAGCGCAACACTATATCAATACATATTTTTTATGACATTACTTTTAGCTAAAATCAATCTCTGCAAACTTAATTTTTGTTCAAAATCACTAATGAAGGCGAATTAAATTATTATCGGGTAGTAAAATCTTATAAATAAATAAATCAAATTATTTCATTTAAAATAGTGTCAGTATTATTCAACTGCTTTTTCAACTCATTTCACGCGGAATCTGCTGGTTCTTCGTATTAAAACGTACATTTGCTTGCTTTTAGTTGTAATATATAGCGGAAATCGGGTTAATAATATGTATTGGAATTTATACGTCGACAATTTTTTAACCCTTGTTTACCATCAAATTGCGAAGAAATAATAAATAGAAACAGCATTCAAGCCTTAATTTTGAAAGAAATTTCGCAAAAGGTGTTCTAATGTAGTTGATATTTACTGTAATTGAAAGTAATCAATCTCAATCTAAATCAGCTACGATTGGTCAAAGCAAACTATATCGTATATTCCTAAACCCTAATCGAATATTACTGTAAATTGGAAGTAATTTAAAGCTAATTAGAGTCGGCGAAAGTGAAAGATTTTATTTTAGATTATGAAATTATTATTGTAGTAGTCAATATTAATGAACATTAAAATCAACGCAATTTGTTTCAACTTCAACAGCAGTAAAGAAATCACCTAAAATCAACTAAAAGTATTGCATAATCACATGATGATATTTTAGAGTTGGTATTACTATAAATTTCCATAACGATTATTTTTTTATTATTTAATTACTTAAAATCGACACAACTTTTGCGAACTTCAACAGCATTAACGGAAGGAATTAAAATCACCAGCAGTCATTTCAGTATTGTATGACATTTAAGGGCTACCGATATGAAAAGTAATTTGAGTCCGACCGATATTATTTAAACACATTGAATCTCAACTGTTGCAACATCAACGGTAGCCACCTGAAATTATATGTTGTTTTTAAGCCAGAAGTAAATTATCACCACAACTGAAGTTTAATCAGTTTGTTGTATAATGAACATAAGTTCTCTACTCATCTCTACAGCTCCAACAAATTTACATTAAATCAACTGAAGTTATTCTAGGTCACTGTTTACATAATGGAAGAATATTTTAAGTCTTAAATCTTTTATTTCTTCCTGAATTTGTTTTTTAGCTTTTAAAACTCTGTCGCTCGAAGTTTTAATGAATTTTTATACCAACATTTAACTTGCTCTTCAACAGACCTTTTAACTGTTAAAGCAAAGCTGCTTGCTGTAGTTATTTTGAAAAATTAATTTGTCCCTGGTCTTTGGTTACCTGTTCCACCACAGAACCGTGCTCAGTGCTTAAGCATTCTAATGTAAATTTTACGACGAATTACACCGCCCGTTAATAAGATTTAACGACCAGGTCTTTCTATTTACATTGTATTATGTCCCCGGCATAATGAAAGGGGGCAAAAACTGTATAACACAGTTTAATTCAATGGGGCTATTTACAAGTGCTCGTAAATGTGTTTAATGTCATACGTTTTTTACCAGCTTGTTGCAACACCAGAGTGAGATGTTTAATAACCTTTAGCTCCGTAATGGCCACTTAAACTTTGGTTTGATTATTGTGTTTGCATGGGACTGTTATTAAGCTTTGTGTAATCACTAAAAGCTGCAATCAAGCCATTTTTAATGCGTTGTTAACTCCCATGAATGGTACATTTGACGAAAGGTTGCTGAGAGTCGAGGAAAAGTATTCAAAATCCACATAAAATAAGTTCTTTTGATTGGTTTCCATAATATATTTTGGCGTGACAATGAGATGTAATTATAGTTTTATTTTATCCAATCATAATTGTTCATTTTGATAAGTCGTTTTATGAGATGCGTTTTAGGTGTTGAAATATCACTTCAAATAAAAACGCAATGATCTGTATATATACACACATTTAATAGTAATTTTATTGTAAGAAGTTCCTGCAAATTTATGAATGAACATTTTTTCCCACATACATCACATTTGCATTTCTAAATAGGAAAGTTATACCAACTTTTGCTACCACATTAACTGCCTCCAAAGCAAAGGATTCTTCTCGCTTTGCGCAAATGGGATTTCATCGCCGCAAATCCCCAGTATATTTTATGTAGGCCTTGAACTCTTAATAATTTTCCGACGGCCTGAATTGCAACTTGGGCCAGTTCCGAGTGCAAACTTCGCAATAGTCCATTAGCAAAGGTCGGGCGTATTAGCTGAGCCTCGGCTGGTAAATTATCGGAAGAGGGTCATCTCCCGTCTCCCAACCATATATTATAAACATAACTGATACGAATCGATAATCCCGCTATAACTCAGGCTGGTATTTGGGCCAGGTACAAGTCAGTCGCGAAATATACGGAGACTGACCTTTGCGTTGACCTTCATCGAGCAGAAGAACGACCTTTGCCCCCGCACCAATCTAGCATGCCTGGGTATAACAGTCACCAGCAGGATATGCACGATGGCACACTTTCTCGCCGCACTTTGACTTTTATCCTCTGCAGCAATGACGCTCACCTTTGTAACGTATGGTCGGCTTTAGACGGCGTCAGTAAAAGTAAGCGGCTACCGGCTCTAACGCGACCTTTAACTGTGGAATGCGAAGATGGTAATTTTCTGAGTAATTGGGTAATTTAGTAACAGCTACTTCCTTAAGATGCAAAAAACGGGAATATTTGTATACGTAGGTATTTGAAATTACTTCCATGACATAAAACACACCATTCATATTTGCCGTAATAGCTAAAGCAAATGTGTATAAATTGTATTAAGACAAAGTTGTTCTTCAGTTACTACCAACAGTTTTTTGGTCTAATCCGTGTTCTCTCGATTTAGGGAAAACTGTTTAGAGTATTTGCAGGAGTTTTCTGACTATTATACTAAAGTCGGTTTTAGCTTTTCTTAAAGATAAGATAAGCTTTTAAATTTACGTCACCCCCCTAATAGTTAAGGTAGCCTAGGTACTGCTCCAAGCAGATGCAGGTAGCAACGACCAGTTTCATGGTAGTACAGGCACAAACTTCTAGCTATGTGAATATAGCTTATGGTCCATCCAGGTCAGCAGGAGGTAACTTAGGCTCTACTTCCAACCTATGAGGTCTGAACCGGCCCTTCTTCTGGCAGGTGAAGGAATTCTAGGATTCGCCCTTGACAGGGAAAGCTAACTTCCTTTTGGAGTAGCTAACCTGATCTCTTACGTAGATTCTTGGGACTGTTCAGTTTTTTTTTTTGGCTTATTTTGAGAGGCGGGTAACTTGTTACTCTTCACGGCGGGTGTTGAAATATGCACTGGCTTTGAAATTGTAGTTGTTTGACATTTTCTGCATCATGTCCATATTTTGTTTCCATACTTTAACTGTTAGGTACGAGAGTTTATACATATATCCATGACCGTCCTTGCATTCTTACGTCACCTGGCGACGCATCCTATATTTATGCCGTCACGCTCAACCAAGTGGCTTGAGAACGCAATTCTACATACAATTTTCTTCTATATAAACGTTACTTCTAATAACATCAGATAATGATAATAATAAAGTACTCTGGCGAGGCAGTAATCAAATAGTTCGTTAACACGCGAGGCGTATAACTGTAGTAAGGTCTACGCCGTGCAAGGACGACCCTGAACGTCTTCCCTAAAACACTTTTTATTGTCATCATTAAGCGACCTTCTATTTGTCTGAGCTTGCTTTCATTATTATGTTTTAGGCACTTTTATTGTGTTGTACTTTTTATGGAGCTAATTGTAAGTCAATACGTGTTTAATCTGATGTAACATGCACATAATCGCTTTCAGTCAAAGGACGACGCATTTATATACATGGGATCACGAAAATAAAAAATATGTTTAAATGGAACCTAATAAGGATTAGCCTCAGATCTGAAACAACACGTTTAGCATCTATAGAATTAGTACCAAGAGGTCAGGAAACTGAACTTGAAGAACTTTTGGTAGGTTTCCTCATACATGGTTACTGAATACAATTTTGCGGTGTTTAATTCAATTAGATTGTAGCAAAGTTTGGGAGAATATGTGGAGGGACTATCTGAAGCTCAGCAGACGCAAGGAAATACAATCCTAACAATGACGTTGGTTGCGTGGCTACCGACTGCACCAATCGATCTCGGAATATTATTAATGCTTCCTATTTTTGTCTTTGTTTGGCCCTGTAATATATTACCCTTGTACTACATTTTAAGTAAAAATCCCCACTTCCGTATAATATGCCTTTGTTGCTGTTAGTATGTCGTCATGGGCTTTGAGAGCCCTTAACAATCGGTGAAAAATTGCCCCTCCTATTCACGTCTTAGCGAAAAGGTTTGCTATAGGTGTCGGCAACTTATCAACTTGTCCACTCGTCGCGCTTGATATATTTAGCGGAGTTAATAAGAAAATCTGGGAAGCCTCGGATATTAATCCTGGAAGCGACCTTTATTAAATTTCGTCTTAATTATGACTCGCCGGGCCTACAGTATCATTAACTATCCCCGCGCTGATTGAGTTCTCTTTGTAGAGAGCTCTTTCGCTCCGGATTTCATAAATCATGTCTGGTGTAAATTTCCCTAAAAATGAGCGTTAAATTAAAGTTGTTAGTGTTGGCTTGTTCGCCGGAGCGTAGTTGCATCGTTATAACTTTCTATGCCCGTAAATGGATTTTCATGCAATTACCTGCTTGAACTTGAACCCGAGTCGCTTTTAGCAATGAGCGACACTAATTGAAATGGTCGTGGTTCATTCGCTCTATGCACTTTGAATTTCTGGGTTTTGTGGAGTGTTTTCTTGCCAATCTCGGAACAAAGGCCACCCCTTGCTCTCGAACTTCAATGAATATAGAAGAACAGTTTGCACAACTGACTGCCCGTATTGACGTTAATTATTTTGTTATTGACATGTTCCCTATTTCATGGAGCCGTATAAATATAACGTGAAGGATTTCTTTTTCATCTTTGGCTTGATTAGTTCTGTTCGTCGATATCATCTTAAGGTTATTGTGATGTCACTTTTATATTTAGTGAGTCTTCAGTGGGTACAATTGCTATGAAGCTGATAGAAATACTAAAAGGGGAAACAATAAAGAAACAGATAGAATTTCGTGTTAAATGTTGAGAACTTACTCTAAGAGTTTCCGAATGTACAGAAGCCACGTTTCGTGTAGGTAATTTATGAATGAATTATCTGGTTTCCTTAAATAATCCACCTTTTCACCATAAAAATGATTGCAAATAATCCAGTGTTGCTAGAGAGGTGATCTATTTTCTTGTAATTTATCATATCCTGCCACCAATCTGTTGTTTATTAGTTGTCTATTAATGTAAATTATACTATGCTACAAAGCTGTTATTGACATGTTCTTTTTTTCTGTAAAATACTTCTTCTACGCTGTCAAAATGTTAACCTGACCATTATTATTTTAATTTATCTGACTTTATCACGAAAATGATAACCTTTTTTTTTATTTCCTCTGGGTCCGTCTACCGTTGTTCCGGAGGCACTGAAAGGTTTTTTTTTGTATGTTTAGCTATGAAACAAATTACGGTATCTTAAATCGTAAGTCAGGAGTGAAGGTGGTATATTTTTCGATTGACGAAAACTTCAATACGCTCCTGCGGGAAGGGCATTGGAGCCGTGGTAGCGAGACTCCGGGTATGTACTCTGCATTCAGTGTGCCAGCTGGCGTGGTAGCAGTCGCTACCCTTCCGATGAGTACCTGCAAGCTATTGGGGTTGCGGTACGTTCTAATATACCACGTCACAGATTCACTATTATATAGTCAGTTTTGCGATTAGTGAAACCAGTAGAAGGAATCAATAGAAATGTGACTGCCGACAATTGGCCCTCGAACCAAAAGCCTACAAAATTAAAATTTTTTTACTCTTGTTAGTAAATTATCTTTCTTTCTTTATCAGTTCCTCTTTTACCATACCGGTGTCGAGGTTGCCATTTATACTTTCGGGATTAATTGAAGCTGATGGGTCCCCTTGGAGCTGCATCACGCTCCTCCCGCTCCCCTCAACTACATTCGCTCTCTACATTTTCACTATTTGTGTTAATTGTATGAATGATGTTGTGTGTGGCCTTGTTACTTCTCCTGGTCAGCCAGTGATTAGGAGAAGCGCCGTTAATTGTAACCCAACGTCGAATGGTTACCGAGCTCGATACCGACCTTAGGAATTACAGAAAAATTTCTGCCTATCCCAAGGTTCGAACCGAGGACTTCTCATTGCGAGCCTAGCCCTCTTACCACTGGGCTACTCGGGGTCTTTGTTAGTAAATTATAAATAGTAATAATTTTATGTTTTGTTACACAATTTCATAGTGGTTTGTTTAAATAAGTCGTTATTAAAATAGAGAACGATAAAAAGTAATGTAAGCTGGGCTTACGAGGAACCGTAAATCGGGTAAAGGTAAATTACGAGCGTTTGGCTGACAGTGACGGCTTGTACGGTCACGAAGATAATTTTTCTGAAAATCTGGCTGGTTAAATCGACCACCGCAACGGGACGATAAGTTTTTTTCTTATAAAACTACGCGGGGCCCACGAAATACAGTTTTTTGACGAAACTACGTGAGCTGCACGAAGGGTCCTAGAAGGCATTATGCGGTCCGTGGGTCTTAGTTTGCAGATTCTTGCATTACCGGCCGGTGTGTCCTGTTACGAAACCTGGGCTGCATCCTACTTAGTACAAGTTAATGAATTTTTTTAAATGATCAACCTCTGTTACTATAAAATTAAGCTAATAATTCTGGTAATGATATTTTTTCTGTACTTAATTCCCCAGTTAAGGCGCCTTTGTAGTTTTCTTAGTGAGAACAATTATATTTTGTTTGTTAAGAGCCAAGAACAAATTCGAGGACGTCAACGTAACTTTAATACTAAAATTATATAATTCTCTTAATAAATTCTCGAATCAATAGAAAACCGTGACAGGTTTCCATTCTACCTTATAATCAATACTAAATAGATAGCGCTCGAGTTAAATATAAATCCCAGTCAAGTAGGCGACATTAAAATCGGATCCAATGCGATAAAATTCATAAATTTTAATCAGGCAAAAGGCGTTAGTTTGCATTTGCTTTCAGTTCACAATTACAAATTCTAAACATTTGTTGGAAAATTTTGATGTATGCGGACTGGGAATGATTAGATACGGCGGGACTACGAAGTCTCTTTGTGATCGTAAACGAAGCAGCCGAAGCTCGAAATAGAGTCAAAATGTCATTGAGTTTTAGCTCTCTCTTGAGCGCTATCTCGTTATCATTTGGTTTACTTTACAGCGCGTTTCATGTTCGTGTTAAATTAGCCGGCAGGCAAAATGCAGCACTACAAACGTCAAAAGTTTAAAGTAGGGCTGGAAATACTCGAACGACTTAGGAGAACGTTGGTTACGTTTCATACAATTGGCTTTACTGCAAGCTCCGAGATTCCACTGCTCATACATGCTCGTACACATTTATGTCTTCAAAATTTACAACCACCTTTAACGTACGAGGAAGACTAGTATTTGAGATGATGTCAACTTGACTCGGCAACTTTATGTCTGACTTTTCTTGTTTGTAATTTTCGTGTTAGCAAGTTTTCATGTTCTAGTATGTCATTACTGTGTAGAAGAGCGTCGAAAATTGTAACCATTATATTATTTCCACCGAACAATTGCCATTTCGAAGACATTATCTGAAATATATTAACTGTAATATAATCTAGGGAAAAAGATATTCTGTTATAATTAAAATAAGAAACGAGTTCTAAAACTGTCTTCCCTAAAATAGAGATTAAAACAATCACAAGTCGGAGTAGCAATTTGGAGGACGGTCTAAAAATCAAGTCTCTAAGCAAAGGTAGCAAAAACCACCACATACAGCCGTTCTCGTAGCTTTCAATATAACAAATCATACCGTGACCAATTGGTGGAGTTATTGTACACAACCTCGGAAACAGAAATTAAGGTTATAATAAGAAATTATCTAAAAGAAGATACAATAAACCGCTCTTGAAGTTTCCCATTCATTCATCATCATTAATAGGCTTTTTGCCCCACTGTTGGGCATCGGCCTATTCTGTACCACGTGCTTCCCCTTAGCGTTAAGGTAGAAACGCAGGGGATGTACAGTTTAACGTCGAATCAGAACAACAGAAATTCCAGAGAAGGATTTTAGCATTAAAACTTCACGGTTACCAACCAGGTTGGGAAATTGTGTTGCACAATCTTTTTATAAATCTGCATAGTACCATAGTCCCATGATAAGCTATCATCATTATCCAGCTTCTATTGTTCACCGCTGAATGTAGATCTCCTCTAATATTTTCCAATCTTCGCTGCGTTTTGCCTTTGCTATCCAGTTCTGCGCCATCCTTCTTAGATCATCCTTCTACCGGCTTGGTGGTCTACCTCTGCTTCTTTTGTCATTCTACTTCTCTTTTCGCCCATCTATTATTATTTAATATTGTCCATGATAAGTACATATTAATAATTGTTCGAATCATTACAATGTATATTTTAGATAGGTCCTGGGTTACGCATTCATCGCCCGCTCACGTACGATCAGGAGAGTGAAGACAGCGCG
The DNA here is from genome assembly GCA_014611495.1 of Limonius californicus. NCBI lineage: Eukaryota > Metazoa > Arthropoda > Insecta > Coleoptera > Elateridae > Limonius > Limonius californicus. The sequence goes on along the minus strand of JABXWE010002015.1, from coordinate 20,258 downwards.
GTCTTCGGTTAGTACTTGGATGGGTGACCCGAAGGTTGCGTTAACGCGACGCCTCTCTCCTACGAGGATTGATCACTACGGGAGAGTAGATCAACAACCCCCTTTATGGGGGAGGCCCTTGCCCAACAATGGGATGTTGCAAGCTCTTAAAAAAAACCTGAATTGGTTCTACAAGTGTAGATTATCTCTCAGCAAAGTAGTGAGCTGGCACATAGAATTATGGATTATTATTATGAAGCTTTCACAGGCCTTAGAGACCCATCGCTTTTGGTGTGAGACAAGGCTAAGTTAGTTTGTGCAATGCACAACAGGGCCCGACTCTGCGGGGTACCCTGTTGGTGCGTAACCATACTTAACCTGCTGTTGTGTGAATGTGTTTTGTTTATGGTCTTGCTACTCCTCTAATGCGACCGTAATTCGAGGAGTATCATTAATTTGATCCCCAATGGCAAATGTAGACTGGGACCCAGTACCGATCTCCCAGGGAATTAGAAAAATTTCCGACCCTGCAGTCATTCGAACCGGGAAGTATTTGTACTATTACATCCAAAGCTTGGCTATCTACCACTGAGCCATCCCCGCCTTAGAAACATGGGTATTAAAATAAAAATATAACTAAGATTTAAAAAATGCTTTACAAATGGAGCTTGGAAGAGCCAACATTTCACCAATTGGAAATGTTTCCTAAAAGAAGGCTCTCCATAGATAAAAATAAATGGTCTGATACAAACCGATAAAAATTTTAAAAAGTACAGCACGATTTATCATGATGTAAGTATTCCTTAAGTTAACCTAACCCCACTTTTTATATATCTATTGTGTTGGAGGCTCTTAGAAGTTCCGAGAATGATTTATATTTGTATTTGTGCTATTTTAAACCCTATTAGCAATACCAGTTATACTTTTGGTAGAATATCTTGAGAGTTGTTAGAGTGCGTTATTGTTAATAAATGTTCTTATAATTATTATTGTGTCTCAATTAAACAAAAAGAGAAAATACAGCGATCTCAAAAGTTCGCATAACATATTGTTTTGAACAAATTTGTATTTCTCAAGCCATGGTAGTAAAATGTTGATGGTGAAAACTTGTTAGTACTCGTTTCAAATGATATTATGTCGAAATCTAACAATTTAATAAATAAATATAAATAGAACGCATCATTCCGTGACATACTGGTGGAGAGAGAATGTAACGCTTTGAAAAATCTTTTTTTGTATAAATTAGTTTTCTGGGTTCGCTGCACTTACAGGCTTTGTTGTGAATTGGATTCGTTTCATCTGCCTGGAAGCATCTATTCACCGGTGAAACTGTTTTCGCTCAAATCTGTTTCTCATTAATTATCTTAACTAATAAGCAGGTGGTATTTAATTACCTATGCTACGTTTAATTTATTTCACAAACTCTGATAATTGCATCTTATTTACAGCTGCTGTTGAAAACTGTAACGACCATTGTTTACCTTTATCAGTGCAACCGAACAAAACGTTTCCATAGTTTCCTTAAAACGGGGCCATAAATGCGATGGAATAACGTCCGGGTGCATTGTAAATTAATCACTTACATTGCGCATTAATTATTTGCAAACTTTTATAAAATTAAATGGTCACAGCGAGGCGCCCACTGAATAAATAATAAGAAGCTTAGCCCGGCAGAGTTGCCACACTGGATGAGGAGAAGCGGCAGTTTAGTTGGTGGTAACAGCGTTAATGTAGGGATATATGAGAGATCTAACACACCGGTGTATAATTAAGGCAGGTTGTGCATGAGTGTGATGCAAAACCGGGATACATAATTCCGCGGCTTTGCCCCAAACCAAATGCAAATGTTGGAACTAAATTTGTAGAAATTCGGACCAGAAATAAAGCTACGTTGCTGTACGCGCTAATGAAGGTTTTAATGGACAATTTTGAGAATTACTAGAGAAATAGTTTAACTTTCAAATTGATATCAAAATTCTAATAGTTGTGTAGTTTCCAAATTTTTAGATTTCAGTGTGTCTGTAAGAGATCGCTTACAGCACGAGAATTATGTTATGTAAAATGTTAAAATATAGTTAAGGATCGGAAATTTATATGAAGCAATCGACGATTCTAAAAATAAAATAATTGCATAATATCGGATTTCAATTCTTAGAAGCTACAGGTAGCTGGAAAAGTGGCTTATGCTTTTACATTATGGGTGAGTAAGGAAAATATAATAAGCAATCAATCTCCGCTGTCAATTTTCTAAGATACAACTTTTCTCTAAGAGATGAAACTGGCAAATTTGTGGTTTATAACAAAGTTAACAAATAAAAAAGTCAACAATAAATCATGCGTAGTTTAGAACATTCTAGATTTGTAATTAATTTATGTTAGGCGACTAGAAAAGGAGTATCAGACATTTGGTTAATAAATAGTTATAATTAATCGGTTTAACCGATTGAGCGCTGCATTATTTGGCTTTTAGGCTATTTCTTCTTCAAATTTTGTCAACTGCCGTCGTTTCCTCTTTCGGCCTTTGTGCCATTCTTTTCTATCATTCCATGCCTCTTCTTATACATCTCTATCTTCCATTGCATCTTGCATTTGGAATTGTCACTAGAGTCCTTGTTTGCAAATTAACTGGGTATATAAAGCAAAAGAAACAAATAGAAAATGTGTATAATATGAACGAAGATCGATGCATACAGTACAAATAGCATTAAACATACTCTCAGAATCGAGCATTTAAACATTTTCTTAAATACATACACTAACCGAAATATTTAAATTAGATTGTATTTACATTCTACCAATAACTTTCTCCCTATAGCTACAACAACACAAGCGAATGATGATAACTGATAAATAAACAAACCGTACAATTATTTTAGTTGTATTCCGTTAGATACTTGAAAGTTATATTCCAGCTACTTATCTAGAATATTTTACAAAAGCCCACAAAAGGAATCTACAAATCCTAAGAGCAGTTGCTTTTAAGTGCATTCGTCTTTGGAAAATATCACTAATAATTCACTAGCATCTAACGTTAATGTGTTTGCTACGCGGGTTACAACAGCTAATGTATTGTACTACTTGCGGAATGTTACTGCAATGTATCTCATAAATAGTAGTATTTCGTTCAATATTGCTAACACTTTAAAGTATTTGCTTGAAAAATATTTTAGAGGCTACATATATTACAAATTTCTCGAGTTTAATTAAATTATAAACTGCACATTGTCTGGTGAGAACGATTGCGTTGCGTTTTCAAAATATTTGAATTAACAATAATTCAACATAAAAGAGTTCTTAAAACTTTGAGACGATATAAAGCTTTGGAAAGCCTAGAAAAGAGCCTTTTCTTTGCCAGCAAATCTCATCATAAGGCCCATATTAGTTTAAATTCATTTTTAAGTACATTTAACGCCTTAGAATAAAAATCATAGCGTTCCTCCCCAAAACGAGTAGCACCTATTGGGCCGAAAGGAAAGGAATTGTATGGGCATTGAGAATTGAAAATGTTTGAGATGTGGGCCTACAGGAGAATTTTAAGAATACCGCAGATGGGAAAATAGAGAGCTAGAAATATTAACACAATTAAAGCAGGAAACTGGAATACTTCGGCCATGTCAGGCGACATGAAGAAATACAGAATATTACAACTCATTCTGGAAGGTAAAGTTATGGGAAAAAGAGGTCCGGGACGAAGAAGAATCTCTTGGTTAAAAAACTCAAGACAGTACTTTGGTGTTACTTCTAGCGCATAATTTAGAAGAGCAATGTATAAAGTTTAGATTGCTATGATGGTAGCAAACATCCGGAACGGATATAAAGGGCATTATAATTGAAATTATGGAAAAATCCTAAGAACTATTTCGATCACTTATGATTTTATAACCAGAAGTGTTAATTGGTTCTAGAAAGGGAATTAGATTTTCCATTCTAGGAAAGGAATCCGATTCTGGACATGAAACGTTTGAATTTCACTTAAATAAAAAGAATTATTCTGTAGGACTGGGAAACTTATTCAAAATCTGGGAATATAGTTTAATGCTTATTATAATTGAATAATAGAAAGTTTCGTTTTTGGTGGATATGAATACTTTGTTTTATAAGTCTGTATTCAAAACCAAACAATATTCCTAGAATTTTAGTATGTTTCCTACCAATCCTTAAGATGTGGAACATTTCTTCTCGTTTAATCGAATATCGATCTTCTAGATACGATAATTCTTTAAGCCATTTGTATAACAAGGTATATTTTAATATGCCTATGCAAATCTATAGCAAAATATTTTGGCATATTTCTACAATTCGTATTACCTTTTTGACATGAGCATAAGTTGATGTATCTGTTGAATTTGAACTCTACACAGGCAGACAGTGTTACAGATCGTTCAGCTCAAAAGTTGCGTTCGCTGACATGATGTAAATAAATCCCTGTCTGTTATTCCACTTCAATGGAGATGATTCATCTGTCGTTATCTAATTAGCGGAATCAAATGTTACTGCAGTTGCGCTCGTGCCAGCTTTACAATTTAGTTAGAATCGTCTTGTTATGAATGAAGTTCAGAAGTTGTAATTTGCAGTAACGTATTTTTAAATTTCTAATCCATTATGTATGTCAACAAAAAATACGTTAAAACTTCAGGTTAAGAGGAAGCATGTCTCTGCAATTGCAGCGGGTCGTGGGATTTTGATTTTAACCTCTCAAGTGTATTTTTAAAGGCATTGTAAGGAGTAATTTTGAAAAAATTTCAAAATTAATTTATTCTACACTATGAAGTTCTCTTACATTTCGCAGCGGTCACGTGCAGCTAGCGTAAATACTATTCATTAGTGTCTTCCTAAAGTATTTCAGTATTGAACTTGTTGCTAGCTTTTTTTAAAGTTGCGTGTGGGTGTTATATTTTATTTTGCTAAGCCGTAATAACTTGAATCTGCCTGAATTGCATATAATATACAAAATTATAAGGATGATTTAGATTAATGGTAATGTGAAAGAAAGAAGGTAAGTGAAAAGGCAGGAAGGTAATGATTTAACAAACATGTATTTGCTAACAATACATCAACGAAAACACTGTCACTATGCTTGCAAGTCCAGAGGATGAAAACCAGGGATAGTATTATGGAAGATATCAATCAAAATAGAGACTTATAGTAAAATGCATGGACAGCGATTTTCATCACCTCAAGAAGCTGTTGAAGCCTTCAAAAACCATGTTTTTGAGATAGCAACTTCGGAGTGAAAAAAATGTTTCGAGAATTGGTTTGAACACACGCAAATGTGTATAAATCTTACAGGCGAATATTATGAAAAGCAATAAAACATTTTGTTAAAAATTTTTTTTCCTAGTTTTTGTAAAAACTTGAAAGGCTGCCCTCGTAGATGAAACAATCTGAAAATAGCAAATAAAAAACCTCAGAAATAAAGCACTCTCCAAGGAAGAATAGAAGAAGAAAACCCATACATCCAAGAAAATATAACTATTGAGAAGAGCAAGAACCAATTTATGTTTAATGCTGAAATGATGAACGAATATACATATGTATATGTAAAATAATATCATTTTATGCGGTTAGTAGAAAGGAGAAAACTGCTTTAAATCTTAAAGAATAGGCCAGTGGAAGAATTATGAATGCTAGACCAAATAAGAACTGATAAGAACAGCATACGTTTCACAAGGCTGGTTGCTAAAAGAATCATTTACTAAAGAATATAAGAAAAACGCATACGGATTACTCGGTAAAATTAGTATACATTGGAAAGTCGAATAGGAAAGGAGCCATTTTCTGATAATGTAATATCCAAACATACAAGAAAAATTACAAGTCGAAGGAAAAAATCAAGAAGAGAACTGACATTTGTTGCGTTAGGTTTAGTAATTACTTAAGCTATGATTCATAATACAATGCCTTCTAAGAATAAGTGAAGAAATCAATTTTCAGCTCTATTGGGTTTATAAGTTAAAGGAACAAGATGGATTAGGAAGCCAATGAAGATGTATAGAAGAAAGAAGAGCACCGCGGTAGGCCACAAGAAAAAAGAAAAAGACCCGGGATGAGATGATTAATATCTTCTAAGAACGAATGAAATAGGAAAACTACTTTTAGATATACCGATCCAGATCTTAAAGAGAGAATATTCAAGGTAATTGAAAGGATAAGATCTTGAAAGGTGAACTCGGGATCCACTTTTACCGAAGAGGAGAAGAGTTAGAAAGTAAAAGGTATTTTCCGTCAATAGTACTGCAGCCCGAAGTTGATAATGTAACACCTACCAATAAAATAAACAATAGTTTTATCTACTTTACCGCAAAAATTCAAATAATATGTGATAGAGCCAGCGAACGTTGGAAGGTTAATTGGAAACACACTTTTTTGCGGAAGAAATAAAGAATAGTTTTAGAAGAAATCAGTCCCATAGTGGATAATATAATCCTACCTAAAAACGAAAGAAAAAATAATACTACTTAGAACTTGTGTGTATTATAACAACACTGGGAAATACTTGCAAACACTGCAGCATTATACGGTAGAGCCAATTCTTAATATGAATACCGTCCAGAATACAATGGAAGAAAGAAGAATGCTAGCCCAAGCACCAAAAGAACAATGAAGAAATGGGGAGTCCAATGTAATTTCCGCAAGGCTTAGTGAAGAAAATTAGTACTTTGAATTTGGATAAATCTAAGAAAACAAGATCTAACGAATTTGAAGAAAGCAATAGGAGTAGTAGCATGTGTTACATCTAAAAATGCAAGGAAAGTAAAAAAAAACTATTACAGAAGAGGAGGAACCCTTAAAGTATTCTACATCAGGTTTGGTGACAATTGACCCCGTTCTTGATTATGGAAGAATGCAGAATGCTGCTGTGTGTTTTAATAAATTAATTAATTAAAGCAAATTCAATGTAGAAATAGTAGAGCGTGCGTATCTTCGTATTCAAATCTCACTGAGCCATTCTTAGATATAGGTCTCTATTCTGGTATTCCATGTTTCTCTATCTCTTGCTTCGCGTTGCTATAATTTGCCGACTATGCTTTTGATGTCGTCGATCCGGCGTAGTGATAGTCGTCCGACACTTCGCTTTTCTTACCTTGGTCTCCATTCCAATACTCTTTTATTCTACCTGTCGCCCGTCGTCCGCATGACGTGCTGTGCCCAACTCCATTTTCTCCTTGCCACTCGTTCCAATCCAATTTTTCGTTTTCTATCGATCAGTTTTATTCCCGTCATGTCTCGTGTCCTGGATCTTTCAGTTTGTCACAGCCAATCTATATTATTTTGGTGTAAATGTTATGGTTTATTAAAAGCTGATTTGGAATATGAGCCTTCGCCGATAGTATAACAATGGAAGCAAAAAGAAAGCTCTAAGTACTTCAGAAAGAAATAGAAAAAGAAAACAAAGGTTGCTGAAGAGCATTTGGGTATTTATTTCTTAGAGGCTTTCATGGTCTTTGTAAAAATGAATATTAAATATAGAAATTTATTATGGATCATTTGGAACCATCTGCGGAAGTACATAAAGCAACTCATGAGCCGAGAAAGCATTTAGTAGATTTGTTAGCGAATTCGTCTTCCAGAAAATGTTAATTAGTGTGGTTTTAGTTAATTCCATACGATTTATGCAGTCTAGTAGTAAATGTGCAAAGCCGAAGAGTAATTTCAGGATGTAGGTAAGCTTGAAAACACGAGCGCCAAGACGGCTATTACAAGCGCAACACAAGGCCGGGGCCCTCCCTCCTGCCCGGAATTTAACACTAAAGTGCTATACATTATGAAAGACTAAAAGCTCAACACGTTTATGACGCTAAAAAGACGACTCTAGCTAACGTATATGCAATTTTGGCCAAGTTCCACTCTAACTAGTAAAGTTTAAAACAGCTTTGAAGCTTCACGGCGAACTTTACACCTCAGGAACAATAAAAAGGGCATAAATTCTCTAGTTTACTGTCAGCTGAAGCTTTTATCAAATTATAAGGTCCGCAAGTTGCTCACATTACACACCAATTATCTTAAATTATAATTCATGTTCACAATGTAGTGTAGCAACGTTGTAATGTTATTATATTATTTATCCGAGCATACAGGGCGTAGCTAAAAACTAGTACTATAGTAGTATTTAAACTGTCTATAATTTAAAACAAAGTGGTCGGAAATAAAGCAATTAGTTTAGTGGATAAAACTGTTTGGGAAACGTTCCGGAATAAAGTAAAATGATTCATGAAGCATTATTAGATTTTCAAGGCTAGGGAGGTATTTTTTATTATTGGATTCTTGGATATACATGCTAAGAGGTCGCTAATACTAGTATGACTGATTATCCAACACTAAAACGTAAAGGTATTTCTTTTTACTTATTAAAAAAGTGTTCAAAATTCCTGTCTGTACATTTTGGTAGACCCTGTATATATTTTGAATTACACCTATACAATTAGTACAATAGAATTTATTTTGAAATGCAATTTATTAATATGTAATATTCTCTGTTTTCAGGTGAGTCCAAGGATATCCACGCAAAATACAGATATTTCCCCTATAAGTAAGTTATTATTCTATTTCAAAATTCCAAAAACTTGCATATATGTAACATAAGAAAATTGTAGTCCATTTTAAAAGGCTTCCTTTTTTATTATAACAAACATATCAGATATAAACGGAATTAGGGTTGCCTTTTTATTTTACGTGCAACATCCTGTATATTTTTGTATGTTTAGATAGCTTTCAAAATACTCTTTGCAACAGTTCATTAATAAACCTCTCAACCAGCTGATTTGGCCATGGAATGGGAATGCAAATTCGAAATAAGAATAATGTTTAAAAAAACCGAGATTTGTGTGTCCTTTTAGACGCATGGCGCAAAAATATTCGAGAAATGTTAAAATTAGCATAAAACATAAATGTTCTTCTTGCAAAAATTGACAGGTCCGGATTCTTAAATTTTTCCTAACCATAATTTTTATTATCTTGCCTTTTCTAACATGATTTATAAAAGCAACAGCTGGCGAATTTGTTTTCCCCAAAAAATATATTTTGAGTCGAGTTCTGCATTTAGTAAGTCGAAAAAGTTGTACGCTCATAAATAATCGTCTCCAGATCCGGTTCATTGTTGCGGGTTTACAAAAAAAGGTAACAAAGGAGGATGCAATTACACCTTAAGTGTCTATATCTGTCATTTTGGGCTGGTAATTAATGGGTCTGATTGACATCACAATGCGGGTTTGGTGTTCAAAAGACAAAGACGTCAGTCAGTACGAATAATCGCCTTCATTCACGCTGATGCTGATATCTTCGTCTTGATGAGTTCTGCATGGAGGAGCTATTGCTTTTTCGTACGTTAAATTAGAGTTGCTATTACCCAACGTTTTCCCGTCATTAAATCTTTAAAATCGCTGCATCAAAAAATGTACAATAAGGCGTAAAATGTATATTTTGAAAGCTTTTCCTGTTTAAATTTGAGTCCCATTTGAATAATAAAATAAGTATCGGTGCATACTTCAGAGAAAGGCATCTTGTTAATGAGAACATCAAAAATATGCCATACTTTAAAAATTTTCTCATTTAATAATTTTTATATATTCAAATTTATTTATGTTGAAAGCGCGTGTAACACTTTTTATATTAACTTATTTGTCTTCTTTGAGGTTAATATTCTCGAACATAATTACATCATAATTGAGTGATTGAATACTATATTGTGAAAACACTGTTGTAAAGTTAATTTATTACTGCACTGACTGCGAGGGTGCAAGACTAAACATTGTTTATTTATAAAATTGCACTTTACCGGGACAGACCTACACGAAAGTTTGTTAGACAAGTTTGTGCGTGAATACATATATGACGCTGACGTACACTTTGTTTAAAATAATACTGTAACGTTACAGAATTTATTAACGTTGTATTTATTTAATTTAAAGTTATATTTTTTAATGCAGAACAATTTTGTGTATCATCATTTGGCCTGCTAGGTTAGCAAACTCAACACTGAATAGCTTTAGAGTTTTACTTACATTTATTTAATTTAATGGTATCGAAAAAAATCATTTTCTACATAAACATCTTATCAATTTGGCATTTTCATATAAACATTTTCTTAAAACCGAATTATAAAACTTCGGAGGGATTTTCAAAAACTGATAATAATATCACGTTATACGAGGGCTGTATTCTTTCTGCTGAGCCTAGTCAAGTAATACACAATTTATTGACAAAACAAGTTTATTTATAATTTTTCAAAGTATTGCCCCCACAGTCAATTCATTTTTATAACCAATCTTCAAAACATGTTTCCCAATCTTCCCTGGTTAGGTTATTTCATTTTAAATTCGTCAACCGCTTCTTCGGCCGATGTAAAACATAAACCCCGTAACTTATTCTTACACGCTGCAATAAAAAGAAATCATTAGGTGCTAGGTCTGGACTATACGGCGAATGACCCATTATTTCAATGTTTTGGGCATTCGAATACTCAGTCGTTCGAGCAGCTGTGTGCGCCCGAGCGTTATCTTGATGCACGATGATCCTTCTTCCTGGACGTTTTTCGCGAACATTTTGGAGAACTTGAGGTAAGCAAACTGTAGTGCACCATTCAGCATTAACAGTACAACGATGCTCCAGTGCTACAGTGGAAACAGGTCCAATAATTCCAAAAAATGTGGCGACCATCTTTTTGTTTCGGTTTTTTTCACGAACAACTTTTGTTAGAGCCGACTCGTTCTCGAAAACCCAAACTGCCGACTGTTGCTTTCTTTCGGGATCATAGCAGTATACCCACATTTCATCACCTGTAATAATGTTGTACACCAAATGAGACGATCCATTGTCAAAGCGATCCAGTTTAGATCTGCACCACGCCACACGGTTTTCTTTTTGAACTGGAGTCAAATTGTGGGTAATCCAATGGGCAAAAAGCTTACGTACCATCAAATGTTTGTATAAAATGGTGTCAATTGGTTTTCGATAACTGCCGTTTTTTGGCTTACGAGCTCGAAAGTTATCATTTAAGGAAAGTCGGCCACGCTGAAATTCATTGTACCACCGCTTTACGGTAGCTAAGGAACACGACTTGCCACCAAACACTCGATGGATTTCCTCAAAACATTCTTTACGTGAAATTGTAAAAGTCACAGCTCGATAATGCTGTTTATTCAATTCCATATTTCTTGGTGAAAGAAATACTTTAAAATTAGGTATTTCAAAAACCTTCAAGTTGTGTATGTATTGAGTACGTTTGAAAACTTCCACTAGAATTAAACTTATAAACAAACACGTTAAAATGTCAAACAAAATTTGTTTCAAAATGTCACAGCTTGCTAGATAGGCTCGGCAGAAAGAAAACAGCCCACGTGTTAGTGCAATGTATTCAGAAGTTTCCTTCTTTACAATAGAGGAACATGCATTTGGCAAGGACGTGAAGACTTTAATAATAATTCGGAATAGGTATATGAACATAACAATTTAAGTTAATCAAAAATATATTGAACTTAAATCTTGAATTATTTAAACACTTATCGTATCATGGTACAGGTTTTTGTATACCTTCGTCATAGAAGGTTGCCGCCTGTGATGAAAATCAATTTTGTACCATCGTTTTGAGGTCGTCGACGCCAAGGAGAAAGGTTATTAAGAAAATTCTGAAAATTAAGGTAGATGCGCTTATCGGCCGTAAGTCAGGACTGTTTGAGGGATGTTAAACATTTCACAAATTAATTGCTCAAGGAGTTGGAAAGCTTGAGTTGCCGCGTGCAATCGGGCGTTAGAGGTCCTTCAGTTTTTGTCTTTTGTACTAAATCGCTCTTCTTAACTTTCTTCAGGTCTTACCATACGTGTATGCATTGATTGTGCTACTACCTTTCAGGAAATCAACTAATAATACGTCTTTTCTGTCCCAAAGCTGTAGATCGGTTCTGGAACGTTCGCTTGAACTATTTGACTTTGGAGGAATTCGCACGCTTCCACTACATTGCTTGTTCCTTCGTTTTAACATTTATGTACGAAATCCAAGTCTCGTCGCTAGTGACAATGCTTTTCAGGTTCTAATCGTTATCAGTTTTTGTGAATATTCGTCAATGTTCTTGGTAACCACCTCGTACACAGTTTGTGGTACTGTAACATATTGGTGACAATTTCATACAGCACTATACGTGAAATTTGCTGCCATTTTCGAAATCGTGAAACGTCGATCTTTAGGAATTTTTATTTTTCCACAAGGTCGTCGTTAACAGAAGAAGGTCTCCTTCTGCGTTCCTCATCGTGCACGTTTGTTCGGCCTTCTTTGAAATAATACACCAACATTTGACCTACCCTTCACGCATGAACCTCGCATATTTAAACGGGAAATTTTGGCAACGTTTTCGATATTTGGGCTTTTCTGTTGTAATGTTCATTTGAACGCTTTATTGTACAACAATGACGGGATCACGGTAAAGTGACGTGTCGCTAGCCCACCAACCACTACACTACCTCCACAATGCACGAATTGACCAATTGAACTACGCCCCTTATTCGGCGGGAATAATTAAAGTTCCAAATAAGTCTCCTATTAGTGTATGCTCATTTAGCCACCAAGTTTAAAGAAGTAACACGTGTATTTCTAATGTTTGTTAACTCACTTTTTAATTAGTTTTCTGAACATTACCTTTTAGAACTGAATTTAACAAGAAACTGAAAAAATTTATAATAATGTAGAACACGAAATAAATGTATAGTTCAAAGTTTTTAAACATAAATGTACCGGTTTAAAATATCTCCTTTTTCAAAATAGATTTGCAGGTACTTGAAAGATTTGATAATAATTTCTATCAATTTAGAATATCCCAGTGTTAGGTACTTTTACCTTGGAATGTGTAGATATAATATTACCAAGAATTGTTTTTTTTTTAGATAAGATTTACATAGATTAAGAATTACAAAATTAATAGTTTAGCCAGCTTTTCTGACTTAGTGTTCCATAGCTTTACCATATTTTTCACGCAGCTTTACATTATATAATAATTGCATATCAATTGACGCTTTTTCACACAGAATTCCACATACTTAAAACATTTTGATCAGTTTCATATATCATCAGGAAATGGCTTGTTAGCTTACACATTTGGCTCTTTCAAACTTAAAACAGAGACATACGTATCATTAACACTTTCTTTTATAAACATTGTGTTTTTTGCTTCCGTAATAGCTTCTAAAACAATTTTTTAGTCTTTGTTTTATACAATATATTTTCAAGTATCCCATCGTGGTAGTCGAGGACACTAATTCAAGATCATGATTTTGCAATGTAGCGAAGTCGTGCGCAGCTAGAAAATATAAATTTCTCCAGCTTCCAGCGGATTGAACTTCAACAAGTTAGCGGGAACCGAGAGTCAAGCAGCGTAACTGCTCGACTACCCATGACCTTTAGGATTTGTTATTGAAATTTCGTACAGGTAAAATTAATTGCGTGGAGTGACGAGGGATGGTAATGGCGGTCCACGAACTAGTTTCCTAATTTAATCGTTCAGTGATAGCCATTAATCGCTTTGCGCTCTGCACATCCAAACTCATTCAAGTCTGCGGAATTATGTGCGAGCTGGGGCTTTGTACGTGTGATGGTGAAGGTGAACGGGTCAAAATTTCATCCCTAAAGCTTGACATTTTGCAATGTCAGGCAGGACTGGCTCTGGTTACTTTTGGATGTAAGCATCACGTAATATGTTATAATTTTCTAGAATTCATGTTCGTATGTAAAGCATTTCTCTTAAAAGCTTTATTATGAAGTAATTCCATGTAAGGCTGGCATCAGTATAATTTTGGGTTTGAAGTCAAGGCTGAAGTTTAATTGAGTAATGTAATATCAAGTCAAATAATTCACTTTATGTCAAATTTCCATGTCCAACGTATGTAATTGCAAATTGTATTTCTTAGAACTTGAAACTTTTAAAATTTAACTTACAAACAGATGGGGGGGTTGCATTGAGTAATTTAATTTCGATTCAAATAAGTCTGCTTAGATCAATTTTCCAAGTTAAACGAACTCCAAATTGTATTGGAGAACCTTTTATAATTTAATTCAGATCTGCATTATTTGACCTTTGAGCTCTATCAAATGACTCAATTGAGTAATTCAATTCCTAGTCAGATAAGTCTCCTTGTATGAATTTTCGAAGTTATGCATACCCAGATTGTATTCTTGAAACGTAAAACTTTCAAAATTTAACATAGATCTGGATGTAATTATTGCGAGTCAAATAACTAGCCTTAAGCAAAGTTTCCGATTTAAAACCAACTCATAATTGTATTCCGGAAACTTTCAAATGTAGGTTATAAGTTGGATTGATTACATTTTGAGTTTTAAGCAATGACTTACGTAGTTTCATTTCGAGCTAAGTTTCCATCAACCAAATATTTCCGATTAAAACCACCCCATAATTTTATTCTAAAAACCTAAATTTTAGCTGCAGTTCCGGGTTAGGCTAATTTTGTGATATAAATTTACGCTGATATTAATTCCGAGTCATGGAAGTATCTTTAAACAAAATTTCCAAATTATATAAATTCTAAATTTTATTCTTGAGATTTTTAAAGTTCACCCTAGGTACGGATAAGTTTATTTCGGACTGACTGATTCAAATAAGTTTCCTTAAGCCAACCTTCTAATCTAAAAGCAATATATTCCGATTCGAGGTTAAGATGTAGGTCCCCCGACCTTAAGCTGTAAGTCCCCCATGTTTCCACCATAGCGCCTAAGAGAAGCACATGGTAGACAAGAGGCCGGTGGCCAGTAGTGGGACACAAACGCTTGTTAATAATGATTTAACTCAAAGAGTGTGGTTACATTTCATAACATTTAAGTGCTGTAAATGATTGTATGTTCAGCATTTTCATGAAGTTTTGAAACTTTAATTTTATCCAATTTTTTTTCTTAAATATACGTATATTTATTTTCTTTCACCTTAAGTGTAGTTTAAGATAATGTTGGGTTCTAATCACAGACCGAATATTCAAGCTTCTAATCTAGTAAGTTCAAACAACAATTTCACTTTGAAACCTGCAAATTTGGTTTATGTTCGGATTGGTTAGGTAAATTTTGGGCTCTAATGAAAGGCCGAATTTGCATTAAATAATTCAATTCTGGTTTTTTTAATCTCGTAAATTTGGGCTTCAAATGTAAACACTCTCTTCGAAGGGCTTATAAATTGGGTCAGATCCGTATTCACTTAATTTTATAGATTAGAGCTTCTATTTTAGCTTATTTTTGCTAGGTTTCCGAAAAAATTTGTTTGTATTGTGTTAAATTATAATTTATACCATGACCGCCTTAAGTTAATTTTGCGTTCCGGCAAAATATTTGGAAGCATTTTCCTTGTAGGAGTTGTAAGGTGAAGTTTGAATTTAGTATCTGTCTATTTAACAACGGGTTTTTGATTTAGGTTAGGTCCGTATTAAGTTCTTTGTGGTCGAATCATTATTTTAATAAAAGACTGCGATGTTTTACAGAAGATACATTAAAATCGATTTTAATTTGGGGTCAGATCCAGTTCAAGATTTTTGCGCTGGCAGTGGGTATAATTTCAATGTAACTCCTATAAATGTTCTGATCCCAGTCCAGCAACTTTATTCAATATTTTTGCTTGATATTTAAAGCTTTGTTACTGAAAACAGATCGGAATGAAGTTATTTTTGAATTTCTTATTGATGAAATTGTCTTGCTTAATTTCATTATGATGGAATCTGAGTTGATACATTTGCTTAATTGAAATTTGCAATCCAGCAACTTCAATTAACAGTTTCAATTTGAAATTTCAAGTTTCTTAATTTATCCTAGGGCTGGACAACGTTAATTAAGAATTTTCCGTAAGCCCAAATTGTGTTACAAAAAATTTAATTTTGAGGATGTTTAAACAACCTACCACTTAATAATTTCTACTTCAAACCGAGACACCTTTATTACCTAATTTTATATGCACGGATTTTGAGCCTCCATACTTTAAATTTTATTAAATATATTCTACTTTGTTTCTATTTAATTCAAATTTTATTTAGTATTTTCATCTTGACACTTGAATTTTTTGAATTTAGGTGAGGTTGAATTCAGGAAATTTTGAGCAAAAATTGGGGGTTGTTTCTAAAACGTTTATGCCTTATTAATTGTAGGGCCTGAAAGTTACCTTTCACACCGTTAATTTGTATTAGGTTTCTATTAATTCGTGTTCAGTTAATGCTGGATTAACCAAGGACAGTTTCTGGGCTAGTTCCCTAGTTTCATGGTAACAATGTGTTGTTAGATAGTCCTCGATTAGTTTAACTAGTACCGGCAGAGATTCGATATAATCTGGGTAGTCCTGGGATAGTTTCAATTTGTTCTAAGTTAGCTCGCTTAATAAAAGGCAGTCCGAGTAGATTTTATGGTCGTTCGAATAGTTCGGTGATAGTTTAGGCGTGGTTACAGCTAACCTGGTTAATCTTTATGTAGTGCCGGTATCGCTCTGGGATGGTAGAACCAACGTAGTTTTGACGTAGTCTGGCTTAGTCCCTAAAATCCTGGAGTAGTTGCGAAGTAATAACATGCAGTTGTAGTCCTGAGACAGTTCTGGGTTAGTTTAAATAGTATCAAGAGAGTTTTTATGAAGTCTCGGTAGTCCTGGTAGCCAGGGGTAGTTTCTATTTGTGCTTGGTTAGTTCGAACGCTACCGCGGTAGCCCGGGTAGATCAATGAAAGTCCGGGTATTACGATGAGAATTTAGAGGTAGTTATCTGAGGTAGCCGGATTAATGATTATGTAGTCCCGGTATTAGTCTGGGCTAGTTCTCGTAGTCCCGGTGTAGTTCTGGGCTAGTTCTCGTAGTCCCGGTGTAGATCTGTGCTAGTTCTCCTAGTCTTATCATAGTTTTGATGTAGTCTAAGTAGTTATTGGCCCAGTTCTCATTTATGTGAGCTAATAATTTGTAACTGTTAGGTAGTTCTGAGATAGTTCCGAGTTAGTTCAAGTAGTATTTAGAGAGATTTGATATAGTCTGGGTAGCTCTGTGGTAGTTTATATAAGCCAGGGGTAGTTTCTATTTGTGCTGGGTTAGTTCGAGCACTGCCGCGGTAGCCCGAGTAGATCAATGAAAGTCCGGGTAATACGATGCTAACTTAGAGGTAGTTATCTGAGGTAGCCGGATTAATGATTATGTAGTCCCGGTAAGGGCGTCGCTAGGTTTTTTTTCTGGGAGGGTAATTGAAAATTAAAGACGATATTATATATATAGGACATTATTATATAATTACTGAAAAGATAAATAAAAACATATTCTGTAACAAAGTATAAAAATCATAAATAAAAAAGATTACAGGTCCTTAGTCCTTATGAATTGAGCTCATAAAATAAATTCTAATTTTCTCTTTTTCTGGGAAGCAAATCTATTTAGCACTGCATCGTAATCTATTTCACATTCTCGATGGAAATGTAAAAGTGCTAAGCCTACCAGCCTTTCTTGACTCATAGTCGATATTAAGTAAGATTTTAGGCGTTTCAATGAAGAAAATGAACGTTCAGCAGATGCTACACTTACGGGCATGACCGTTATCAAATGTAAGGATAAATTGATGATCGGAAAAGTGTCTTTATCACACATTTTCAAAACATTCACCGCACTTTCTTGAATAGGCCCTTCGGTTGTTCTGAGATTTTCGCCCCACAGCTCAATTTCTAGCTGCAGTTTATTGAAAATATACTCCCTACTCTCTTTTAAGAAAGGCTGTAAATAATAACTCAAATTATCAGCCATTTTTTTCATTTCTGCTTGATTTCTCTTCAGTATAAGAGAAGGTAACAGGCCATTGATTTCCATGGCAGAGAAAAAAATTGAACCAAATCGAAAATTGAGATCCTGTAAAACATTATCTAGCAATGGGATGAATATGCTGATTCTGTAATATTCCTCAGGATCATTGGTAGCAACATTTGCCCTATTTATTTGTCTAGCGTTGACTCTAGGAAGGTGTATCGAAATGTCCAATTTTTCGTAAAGATCTTTTACTTCTTCGAAAATTGAATGGAAGCAAGTATCGATATTATCTCTTTTATTTTTTAATACCGAAATTATACCTTCAACTAATTTTTGTGCAACACTTTTATCGAGCGTTTTTTTCTGTAGAATTCTGCTCAAGTTTTCTGTTAAGCTTAGAAAATGAGCCAAACAAAACAAAGATGTTATGAATTTTGTAGTAAGCAATGAATTCATCAATAACTGTGATTTCGAAGAAGAGTCTGTATCTTTCCACTGAGATATAAGTTGCAAGGCTTTGATAATATTCTGGAACGAAAGCTTGAATACTAATACCGCTTCGTGTCTTTCTGACCATCTCGTTTCACATAACTTCACAAGTTGACAATCATTGCAATATTTTAGCACATGATTTCTTTTTGGTGAACTTTTGAAAAAGTTGATAGTTTCCTTGATGATACCTACCGCATTCCGTATATCTTGTACATTACTACATTTGGAAATAGATAAATTCAATGTGTGGTTATAACATGGACATTTGATCGCATTCCTGCATGTTTTCGTTATCTCAGAAACAGCCCCTTTTTGGTCCGATAACATAACACTGCAAGTATCAGTTCCTATACCTACACATTTTTCTTCGGGCAAACCAATATCTTTCAAAAATTTAATGACAGTTTGCCCCAATATTTTGCCAGTTAAAACAGGTTCTTGAGTTCCACCATCATAGTTTTCTTCATGGCAGTTGATGAAGGTGAGGAAATCTTCGTGAACCTCGTAGTTTTTGTCAATATACCGGATCACAAATGACATTTGGGAGTTATTGCTTACATCAGTTGTTTCATCAAAAATAATGCTGTAGTACCCTGTTTCCTTGATTTCCTTAACTATAGAATTTATTATTTCTTCGCCACAGCAGGAAATAAGCTCATTTTGAATCATGGCACTCAAATATTTAGTGCGGATCGTAGCTGTTTCAAAATGATTTTTCAGAACCGAATCATCTCTACAAGTTTCTATTCGGTGTCGTATCAATTCCCTGAGATTACCCTCATTGATTTCAGATGCTACTGTCACATCCAAATTGATCTTATGACCACGAAGTGGAATATTTTGTTTCCCCAAAAAACTAATGCTTTGAAGAATAGCCTTCAATTTATCTCTGTTTTGCTGGACCTGTTCGCAACGTTTAACCTCTAAAATATTAATGATTTGTTTCTCTTGATTTTCATGAGTCTTCATGAAGTTCATTGCTACAGTTACAGCCTGCTTGTGGTAAATCGCATTTTCGTGGCTTGTAAGATCCCCATCTTTCCCTAGTAATTTGGAAAATTTTGTTAGTGGCATGACAACTAACTTATTTAGTGATGTTGCTTTGTTCATTCCACCACTTTTTGCAAATAAAAAGCAATATTTACAGAATATACACCGTGCAAATTTTGAAAATATCAGCCAAGAGAAGTTTTGAAAATGTTTTTCTGACAAATAACATTTCACCTCTCTGTTATTCTTCAGGTGAACAGAATGTGGGAATAAAAAGGTTTTGTTCGGAACAAATGCTTTTCTTAAAATATTGTACTTCTCTATATCTGTTAGCAAGTGCCCCACGAAATATCCGACATCTATTTCTCCTTCGAATTTAGCTGCATTGTGATGCTGAACTTAAGTTTTATCTTCACTCCCGAAAGGTTCGTTTTTTTTTACATCTTCATTACTTGTATTTGGGATTGCAGTATCATTTTCTTTTTGCTCTAACGAATCAACAGATGTGTTTTCGTTTTCTCGCTCTGATGACTTGGATTTTTTCGATATAAAGAAGTCTAACGTTTTTTGAGATCTCTTATTCATTTTCTAGAAATGAATACAAGTTGATGAAAAATGGTGTTCGTGAAGTCTTACGAAACATACCTTTTCTAATTTATTCACAATATTCACATACACTCAAAACTCAAAATGTCAATATTAACTTGCTTTCTTCTAGTTGGCGAACATGCGACAGCCTTGAACTTGAACAAACTAAAAACTGCATACTGCATTCACAACTCCCCCGTCCCGTGAGCCGTGATCAAACAGATCGCACAAATTAGGAACTGTTTTGAAAGCGCGGTGAAGAGCGCCGTGCCGTGGTCCGTGGTCAAAGCTCGTGACTGGTGGCACGGATTTGTCAGACACAAATTTTATGACTATTAGCAAGTGGGGCAGGGAAATTTCGTCAAATGACAATTACAAAAATGGTGGAAAATTATTGATTGATGTAGAACTGAATAGAATATCGAATAAAAAAAGTTTTGTGAAAGAAATATATATCTATATATATATTTC
>JABXWE010002014.1:0-24247 GCA_014611495.1 Limonius californicus | reverse complement strand
CGTGTGTACAATATATTTAAAAATACTCAAAAATTTAAATAACACTACAGTAACAATAAACCATAAATATCACTCAGGCCTGAATCTAATAAAATTGTATAACTAACAGCTCTCAAAAAGTCTTCTAAATTGCGCTCGCCATTTGCCTGTTGCTGACAAAGATCTGCCAATCGTGATTGCATAACTTCGTAAGCTTTTCTTTTCTTTTTTTGTTGAATTAATCCAAGATTTTGTTGTTCAATCTTTGTACAGTCTGCAGCAACCTCTTGCTGCATCTTTGTGATTAAGGTCCAAACAGAAGGATGTTTCTGGCCAACTATATTCGAGAAGCGATTATTCCATCCTTCGGTTTGATTGTTTGTGCGGTCATTTCCTTCTAAAGTGGCGGTGTTAACATTCCACAATTCTGGTGGAAACATGGGCTAAATGTTTCGCATTCTAATCGGCCCCCCTCCATTTAGATTACCGACTCTTCTAAAGGTTCCAGAGACGTAAGTGGAATCAAAATAATCTAAGAGATCTTCGGCTTCCGGCGGTACAATTTCTCTCCATTCCTCGCTGTATATCGCCAAGAGGGAGAAACGCCAATCCATCCATCATCCCGCAAAAACGATTAACGTTCTCGTTTTCTCTATATTGCGTTTCAAGTCCCAACTGTTGAATTTTACGATGGGTGCTTTGCGCCAAATGGTAAAAGCACCCACGTATAGTAACATGTTCTCCGAGAATAGTTTTCACCGCTTGCATTGCAGCTCTCTCAAAGTCTAAATGTATCGTAATAGGATCGGGATATAGCCCTCTTTGCGTACACTGATCAATGATACATTGTATCATCTCTTCATATGTGCTTTGAGTTTTTCTTTCTAATAAACAGAAAGCTGCCGTGATGAACACTCTGTTTACTCGAATCCTTATTACATACAATTGCATGAAGAGGGATGGCGCAAGCGAAAAGTTTCCGTCCATATACCACTCTGTTGACTCTGACTCTGAGGTGTTGTAAAGCCGAATCAGTAGCAAAAATCACTATTCTCTCTGCAACATCAGGACCATTATCACTCAACAGAAATCTTTCACCCTCACTTCCTCCGGTAGTAGTCCATTCACCTACAAGCACGAAGGTTTTATTAATTTTCAATAAAATTTCTACACATTTTATATGACATTGATAATATTATAAAAAATAGTGAAAACCGGCATACCTTCAATGACAAGGCTTCTCAAATTTTCTGGCGTCTTCGGAACATTTTTGGATCTTTGATTCCTGAGTCTTCTTGCAGAATCCTCAAAAGGCATACGTGCACGGGTCGAGTTTTCTAATGATCGCGCCGCTTCTGCAAAAATTTGAGCTGGCTTGGCTAAGGTGTCTTTGGCTCTGGCGTTCATGATTTGGAGCGTCTTTGCTACCTTCACGGACTCCACATCAGCAGGATGATTGTGTTCATTTTTTAACACAGGGTTGGTTTTGTCCACGTCAGTAGTCAAGGAACCTGTACACTGGAAATAAATAATTTTAATAATTTTTTCGCTTTGTAAAATATGATGATGTATATAAATAGCAGGGCTTCTAGTTTTGCGAAAAGAACTATAATGGAAACGTTTATTAACACAAGGGTTGCCATGGAAAATATCTTTTAAATAAATTATTGCAAGATGCAAATATGCAGCCTTAATCCTAAACAGTAAAGAGTTATTAAACCTTACCTTAAACGAACTAGCTTTAGAACACCTCCACCGTATAAACCCATTGCAGTTTCTATGTATAACATACATATATCCCTCATAGCACACTTTATCACAACCTTTATTCGACTTTATGATTTCCATGATGTTAACACTAGTAAAGAAACTAACAAAATGTTGAAATTTAAAAGCTGCTCATTCAATATATATGCCCTGAAAATAATTTTCTTGGAATACAACAATTTGAAACAGGGGATGAAAGTAAAGAAGATTAGAAAAACATTCCTAGGGTCAGTAGAATTCCGTATAATCCATTACAGATAATTGCAGCTCATTTCAGAAAGACCAGATAATACAAAGTGTACTACACTGAAATAATCCAAAGTAGGTACTTACCTATTATTTTTCTAGAATTCCCAGTCCTAATTGTGAGTTCAATCAGTGTTGGGTAAGTTACTTTAAGTAACTTAGTAACTGGAATGATCCGTTACAAAAACTATTACCTACTACCAGTCATTTCAAAAATTAAGTTCATATCATTGGACATTAATAATTTAAATAATTAATTGTTGTAATTTTTTATTTATTTTTTTAAATGATGTTCAACTCAAAATATTCTTTCTAAATAAAATTTTAAATACATAGGTACTTTTTGAAATAAGTTTATGCAACTTGCAAATCCGAATAGTTTACGAGAGATGACATCAGAAAATTTATTTTCTTGGCTTACTATGTTTTTCAACAAGTGCACGTTACTTATTACATGAAAGTAAGCACTTTACAAATAATAAATATTTTTCAGTATTAGACAAAGATGAAGTGGTGCATGATGGATATCGTTAGATTGGTAATTAAATTTGCTATTTAATGGCATTATGGCCCTTAGTAGGTGCCATTTAAAAAATGATATTTTCTTAAAAAAACACGTTTGGCAAATTTTATGCTTTCATGGGGCATTTGTTATTGATTTAATTGATGAAAGCACTATTAATATGAGTTACTAGAATCAACTGGAACAAATTTTTCCCAAATCGCGGCCTTCTACGGTAAAAAATAAATTTGAAAAAAAAGAAAAATTCTTTGAGAAAAATGTAAATTTGGCAACGCTGTTTTATGTAATTTGAGTTGTAGATTCCGAAAAACATAAAATATACTGGGCAATGCATTTAAAAAATCAAAGGTAAACGCACTCCCGGTGAAACCGGAAGTCGGCCATTTTGACTATATCTGCATGTCCATCCGAAATTAGGTCTAATATCCTTGTACCAAATTTCGTCTAAATCGGTTCATAATTGAAAGAGATATAAGCATGGCCCTAGGCTCGTGGCCACACGGTATATGTGTAACAAATAAAAATATCAAATGTTAGATTCTAAAATTGAAATGTTATTAATTATGCAAGTAAACCACATTGAATAACAATATACTTTAATAATATTTTCTAGGTAATTTTGTCTTATTTATTGTTTCTTGTTATTGTGTCTTTTATTTCTCTATAATATCTTTAATAACAACTTTTAAAACCATGTTAATAAAAAATGATCACAATTATTTAAGCCATTTCCTATACGCCGTGATAGATTATATTCAAATCAGACAAACAGGTGACGTATTCCCGCGCAATCCTCTTATTGGTCTAAAGTTACCAGACAACCTAACCTCTCTATGGACCTTGACTTTCGTCCGACACTTCGTGTTTACCATACATAAAGATAGACAGGAGGGACTCTCACTGTTTCGTTCTTAAAACCGGCCTAGCGCCATCTTGTCGAGTTGGGAAGCATCAAAATTGGTCCATATATTACCGTCAAATGGAGGTGATCTAAAATCGCATATTAATATAAGTTGTGCCGGCCAATCAAGTAATGCACGTCATAGATCACATGATCAACGAGCAGCAGTGCCGGTATCATAAAATAAAAAAATCCAGAATGAAATTAGTCATTGCAGATTATTCTTTTACCTTTTTATATATTTACTTTTTAAATTTAGTAGACAACAGTAGGTTACTACAAAGCCCATGGTTTTGTTTTAAATAATTTACAAATTAAATTATACAAATGTATTATATTTTATAGCAGGAATATTGTTATGTGTCGTTGCGTTGGTATTAAATGAAACATGTTTATACTTTGCTGTCAGAAAGTTGTCAGAAATTATTGTAACTGTCATTGAAGTATAATTGTTCGTAGTTTTCTCCTTGCAAATAATTTGTTTATTTCTGCTATAAAAATAGTTCTAATTAGAACTAACCTACATTATATTTTTTTACACATTTACAAAATGCCGAAACCTTTAAGCAGACAGTCGAAACAACTTGTCGCAAGTTTGATAACCTATTTCGAACGCGAACGAAATAATAATGGTCCAGTTCTACCTTTAAATGCTGTCAGAGAGGTAATATTAACTTCTACAACTAGAGTATGTTTTTATTTTAATAATTATTAGCTGCTGTGGTTTCTACTTGCTTTATATTAAATTAAAATGTAAACATTTGAGGTTACGTCCGTTTGTTTGTTGTTCCACTTTAAACTGTTTCAATATAAATATACACATACAAGGTTGTGACGTCATAAAATTTATATATGAAGTGCATTACCTGATTGGCTGGCACAACTATATAAACAATAATCAATAGTTTGAACATGTTAATGTAATGTAATGCTGATTATTGTTTATATTAATTAATTTTATTCTGATGTCTTTATTGCTATAATAAAATAGGCTGTTTCATAGATTAAATAATCCAAGACAAGTAAAAGAAATTTTTCCTTAAAATACTTTATTATGAGATTAGTCTAGAAAAGCTGACGTACATCACTAAACCATTGGCTACATGAAAAGTTATAACTTACATTATTTAAAAGTTTAAAAGCATATTAGACGAAATATGACATTATTAGAGTCTACTATTCAAATGCTCAGTAAACCCAAACAAGAAATAAATATATAATTTTGGCAAAAAGTTATTTTGGTGAGTTACTTCTGTTCAGGAGTTTATTAACCTACGCATACAAATATTTATTATTGTAAAAGAACAGTGCTGTGTATCCGATGTTTACCTATACTATGTACTTATACTAAACTGATATCTGCTGGGATTGCGGAATTTTAAAGGTATGGTACGTGACTTGTTTATTTTCGTAGAATTGTGCTAGTTTTCGAAAATTGACGGAATAAACACTGAAATATTAAACTGATAGGTATATACCGCGAGAGCAATAAGAACCCGAGACAAAGACACATTTGGAATTTTAAAGTCTTGTTTTAGATTAATCTGTATTTATAAAGATGTAAATATTATAAATATTTTTACTGCCATACAATAATAATTGACAGTTTCCATTTCAAATTTTATCAGGTTATTTATTTAATTATTTAATAGAAATTTAAAATTTATACTTTATTTTGCCAATATTTGTCTATACTTCTTGTTAGCTATATTCAAGGTTACATTGCCGTCTCAAGTGTTCTGTGGTCCCTGTAGTAGAAGTAATGAGGTTATGTATTTATGGGCTATGTAAACAAACGTTTATTTGAAATAAAATTGTTGCATATACAGAAAGTATATAAAGTATTTTACAAAAGATGTTTAAAATGGTGACCATTCTTTTTAAACATAAATGCACTCTTCTCTTAAGATTTTCAAACACATTCACCAGAGTATCACGCGTAAGTTCATATAACTTTTGTGAAATAGCATTTTGTAAATCTTCTAGATTCTAGTACTAATACTATTGTTTCTTAGATAAGGTAATAGAAAAAAGCCTGGAACTGTAAGATCGGGTGCAAAGAAATGTCTACTAATTAACCGATCATCATAAAATTCCGGTAAAAATTGTATGACACAATTAGCAGTATATGCTGTGGCATTGTCATGCTGGAAGTAATCATTTCTAATTTCATCATCATGAAGCGCATTGAAAAAGGGGGTTAAGATATTTTGAAGATAATAATCGGCAGTTATATTTTCTGCAAAAAACTATTCGTCTTATAATTTGTTCTACGTTGGAAATCACGCGATAAAAGTTAATGAACCATTTGCATTTTGAATGGAAACATGATCTTTTTTCTAAATTGTTCGACAAGTGCCGTATGACAAATCAATTTCTTGGCTTAGTTTTCTGATCGGCCTAGAAAGAGTTTCCATGATATCCGTAATATTATCAATAACTTCTGCAGTTTTTCACAGGTCTTCCTGATCCCCTTTTCTTTTCAACGCTTCCACTTTCTCTAAAATTATTCACAATAATCTTGGCAGTTTGATAGAAATTGTTATAAGTGAAGTTTGCATCCTCATTCGGATAACGCTGTTAAAATTATGTGAAACAGTTTTGAAATGAATATCGCCATTCATCAGTGTCATTTTTTTTACCATTATGAAAATAACATTCTAATTTCAAAATTTTATGTTCCACTGTTAACATTTTTAAATGACTTGCTGTAATCAATTACCTAATTAAATATACTGCTCAAAATGAATTAGGGATCACTATTATATTTGAAGCTATTTTTCACTTTTATTTTTTTTGCCAATTTTGGTCGCAGTTACCGCTGACCTTTGACTTTCTATTTTTTATTTTAATGACATAATATCTACAAATTTGACACCGCGGTGTGAAATCGTTATCTTACTAAACATCAGTTTTGCAATTATCACCTACGTGATATTTTAGTTAAGGATTTAGAACAGGTTTAAGATTTCTTATATTTTTAACATGGATCATCAAGGGAGAGGTATTAGAAGACGTTTGACTACAATCATAGGCTAATAAATATTAGTATAGTAATAGTAGTATTTATTAGCCTATGCTACAATAGAATCGTCGACTGTGATTGTCACGATAAGGGATGGAGTTCCTCAACGGCAAGTTGCTGAAGAGCTAAATGTAAGTCAATCAGTAGTTTCCAGAACTTGGACGCGCTTTCTTGAAACTGGAGATGTTAAAAAAAGGCTTTATGGACCTCGAGCACGCAAAACCAATAACAGGGAGGACAGGATTTTGGTCAGCAATGCTATTCGAAATCCACGTTTAACTGCTAGAGACCACTCAAACTTACTGTTTAGGCAGATTCAACGTAGAATATCTACTCAAACAATTCGAAACCGTCTGAGAGAAAATGGTATAAGGTCCAGAAGGTCTGCTCAAGTACCTCTCCGTAATCCCGAACACCGTAGATGTCGAAATAATTTTGCAAGACAGCACGAAAATTGGGGCGCGGAAGAATGGACAAATGTGTTTTTCTCAGACGAGTCGCGGATTCGTTTAAGTAGCTGTGATGGTCGTGTAAGAGTGTTCAGAAGGCAAGGTCAGAGATTTGCAGACAATATGGTGCAAGAAAGCTTACATTTTGGAGGAGGTTCCATAATGGTGTTGGGAGGAATTTCCATGACCGGTCGCACTGAGCTTGTTATTTTAGAAGGAGGTTCCCTAACAGCTCAGCGGTACATCGATGATATTCTAGAGCCTCACCATATACCATATGCTGAAAATTATGGCGAAGGGTTCATTTATCAACAAGATAATGCCCGCCCCCATTCTGCAAGAATTGTTCAAGAGTACTTGAATGCACACAATATTCAGGTTATGGACTGGCCGGCGAACAGTCCGGACCTGAACCCTATAGAGCATGCTTGGGATGAATTAAAAAGACGGATTCGAGCAGAAGAAGCTCGTGAAAACATAAATGATCTAAGAAACCGTATTCTGCAGGAATGGGAGCAAATACCACAAGAACTTTTTCGAAATTTAATCAACAGTATGAGTAACAGATGTCGAAGTGTCCTATTTGCGAGAGAAGGTCATACCCGTTACTAGCTTTAACTTTAAAAAGGTTTCCTGAGTGTTTTCTTTATTTGTTGTGATTTCTTGTTTAGTACGTTTTTCGTTAATTTAATTTAAGAACTGTGTTAATCGTTTTATAATTATATTTATATGCTTAATAAATAGTTCAATAGTCCGTTGATAACCACTGAAAGTTTCATTCCAATATAAGCAGCCTGTGAAAAATAGTTTAAAATATAATAGTGATCCCTAATTCATTTTGAGAAGTATATATAACCTAAGACAATTTGAAATGTACACTGTAAATCATTAATGTATGACAGTTAAATATTTTATAATGTTTACACCTTTACAATTACAGATTAATCTAAGACAAGACTTTAAAATTCCAAGGGTGTCTTTGACTTGGGTTTTTATTGCTCTCACGGTACTACACCTACACTATTGTGTCTGTGATTGATCACTGAGGTTGTTGAGAAACGCTACGACTTAATTTTTGTTTTTGCCTTTCAAATATCTAAAGAAATAATTTAATTTATTAAAATTTGTTATTTTCTATATATTTTTTCTAGAGCAGTATTGTATGCCTTAAGAGGTTCGTAAGCCCTAGGCACTGCCTAGGCGGCCTAATAGATAAAGCTGCTCTGTATGTTTGTTCTTTGTCTCATGGCTTTTCGCTTTCACTATTTCAAATGTGCAAGGTACATAATTTCAGCAATGGCGTGTCGTGTTTGATAAAAGATGAGTATCATTTAATATTAAAACTACGCTTGTTTAAGTTTTTTTATTTGCAGGATATCGTCATCTTTCTGCAGCATATCGGAATTGAGTATTTAAATACTGCACTAAATTTATAACTTCTTTCTTTTTTAGCAAAGTGTTTTGGTCTTTGGTTTCTGGTTTACTCGAAATTTATCTTCGTATATTAATTATGAACAGTGTTGGTTTCAAAAAATGTTGTTGCAAATATCCAGGTTGCAGCAATTGGTATTTTACCAAAATTTAAGTAGGTTTTGTAAATAACCACTTTTATAAATTTCCAAGCAATTGGTACTTTCATTTTCAAGCGAAAAAGGAATTTTAGACAAGATTGGAAATTTAAAGAAAGATTTAACACCGAAAAAGAAAATTATGTATCTAGTGTATAGAAATGTTTGTGCTAAATTAAGTAAAGTCTGCGACTGTTTGAAAAATGAAGAATACATAAGTACGCTTACAAGACTGTAAAATGCTAGTAAATGTCAATTTACAGATGAAAATTTAAATAAAATGTCTAAAGAGTTAATTAACTTCCAATTATAAAATTCTGGTAAAAAACCCAGTACGTATAGATGGACTAAACAGCATAAAGCTTTTGCATCGTCTGTCTTCAAAAGAAGTTCTCGGTTGTATAGATACAAGCATATTTTTTATTTCCCTCTATAAGAACTTTGCAAGATATTTTGGCAAAAATTCCATTTGACAGCAGACTTAATCCCGCTATTGCGAATTTTACATTTAACTATGTATTATAGGAGTTTTGTATAAAGTACAAATGTTTATTTACTGTGGTGTTGATAATGTATCATGGAATCTAATCATGCAGATTAATATGTATTTGCTTTTCTATACCGGTATGTGTATTTCGTTGTTTAACATGTGAATGTTATTTTGTATATAATTAGGATCAATATAGTACACTGTTTAAGTAATGTTTACGTTTTCATTTCAATCATTGGATTGTTTAAAACCCGTTTAAATTCTTACATTAGAATAAACAAATTTCATAAAATTGGTCGTGGTCGGGCGAATTTTAAAAATATTTCAACTATCGAAATAAGCGCGGAAATTTTTCATTATTTTAGTTTTGCCATCCGACCGCCAGCTGGCGAAACAACGTGCGTGTCGCCATAATTTTCTATACCGTAGGGTTATGTTGTGTGGTGTTTACGAAATAGTCTGCCACATCGGTCTATACTATAGAAATATTTAGAATAGTTTTTATAAGTATGTATGCGATCGATTTAAAAACCTCTCGCGATCGACCAGTCGATCGCGATCGACTGTTTGAGCACCCCCGGTCTATAGCTACCTGAAATAATTTGTAGTCAACCACATATTTTGAAAATCTCCGTTGGCGTTCTTCCAAGCTTCTTCTTATTGAATATGTATGAACTCTGTCAGTTGTTGTTCCATCGCTAAAATGAGATTTCACAAAAAAAGAGCTTCTGTTCTAATGTAAAAATAATCCTGTCGTACAAAAGAAACCCAGAAATGTATTCTTTGCGCAGTTTTGAAAAGAACATAATTTTTGCAAAAATTCTACTAAATAATTCGCACCGCCGCGCCGCTTGTTCGTTGAAGGATGTTTATTGATATTTGACAGTCAATAACGTTTGACAGTTAATCATGCTTCGACTTAGGTTAACGGGATTAAAAAGAAGCACCAGCCGACAGCTGACCATAGAATTTTCGTTGTTAGTTTTCAGTTGTTCGATTATCGTTCCCACCTTATCAATGCTTGTGTTACGGGCCAAATGAGCTTTTCCGTCGACCCGTAACCGGATAGGTGGAAAAAGGCCTGCAGCTTAGCTCAGCGGAGTAGGGGGAGTTCATGGAAATCGCTTACGGGAGGAAATCTTCCTAGTTGTGTACAGAGTAAGTCAAAATTAATGGGCGCCACCTTCCAAATACAGCTGATTGTAGGTCCTCGTGGAAGGCCGAGAAGCCAGCAGCTTACGGGAATCGAACTCACCTTTATTGTGCCTCCCTCCTGTTTATAAAGCTTGCAAAATTCATGCACACACAAATACATAATGCACAATAATAAAAGAGGCCGTGAATTTTAAAACACATATAATCAAACTATTAGAAATGACACAATACCAAACAAAAAGGACAGTAAATGATGATCTCGTAATTTAATAATACAAACTGTTGGTTTTAACGTGCAATAACCAAACCCGCCGCTACTGGGCACGATATATTTACCTTCTTTAAACAACTACGCGGCCAGAGGCGTCGAGTTTACAAGCATGACACAATATAAAAGAAATTACTTTTTACAATCAGTAGTGCGAACAAAGACAATCGGCGACTAAAGGTTTAAAAATAAAGTTTCAGTTACGTTGAATCTTGCAAGTCAGCGCGTAAAAGGTTTCTATTCACAACACACAAAACTTATTTCTTTACCTTTAGTAGCGAGACGGAGTCAGGCACAATGTCGTTAACCAGATGCGGGAAAAATCCGCAGGTACGCCCCTGAAGACTGGATGGAATGGAGTCAACTTCAAGGGCCCGAAACTTCGATGCATTCGTCGCACCGACGGTAACATCAGAGGGACAGGAACTGGGTTCGATATTAATCCGCCAAAGGCGATTGGCAAATTCGCATTGAATTGCCTTTCCAGGGATAAAATCCAGTGTGTTTCTATAATACAGACATTTGTCGATAGTTACGTTTTCACCCCACGGTAAAACAGCGAAACGAAAGTAACACAAGGGGTGCCCATCGAAAAACCCCAAGCCGCCCCTTGCAGCACTTAATTTATTTACCGCCCCTCGATTGATGGAATTTCGGAAACCGGAGTCTGGCGAAGATCTAAGGCCAACTGATGAACTAACGCGACTCAAACCTGCATTAGCCCCAAAATATTGTAACATATTACGAAACAATCCTAGAACGAAATTAACACGTGCGTCTTCCGAGAAATATTCGGAAGTGATATTTGAAAGCTAGCACTGCTAACAAAGGAATTCCTGGAAATGTTTTTTAAACGGCATATCTAGCCTACAAAGGGAAACCTCGAAATTAGTCTCGTCATAAATCAATCCTTAAAAACTGTTATCGACATATAAATGGCAATTAAAATAACGTTTTTGATTCCTATGAAGCGGCAATTAAAGTACGATATTCAAATGTAGCGGCAAATTTTAAAAGAACACAATACTTGCAATTGCCATATCTAATTCCACTTCCTAAGAGTTTTCTTTCTGATCGGCGTTTTCATTTTCATGTTCTACATAATAAAGCTGCTTCTCAAAATAATTCATCCACCGTTCAATTATTTCGTTGTTTATAAGCTGTCCGTCTTTGCTTTTTTGTCTTTAATTCTTTCTTTTCTTAAGCCGTTGACCTAAAAGTCATCCAATTCCATTAGTTTATTCATTCTTTTTATGTAGTCTAGATTTGCCAATCGTCTATTATCTGCATAATTTTGTTTATTTTGTAAATTTCTATTCCGTGTGCGATCCTCTTTTCTATCAGTTTCTTGAATTGCTCCTAAAATTATTATCATCTTTTCAAACAGTAGGTGTCATACCCATTGTATATGTATTCAATGCTTCCTGTACCGTCTTTGCGTGGCTTTCAGATGTATAGTGTTTAGGTTTTCTTGTATTTTTTCTGCTATTGCTTTGTTACTGTTACGTAATCTTTTAGCTTCTGAACATCTCACTTTTTCTGTCTTTTGTTAAAGCGATGTTACACTACGTATATCAGCGTATGTGAAATTTCATCCTGCAACGTCGTTTCGCATCTTGACTTCGTAACGACGCGCGGCTACTTTACAGGCCTGGAAGTTCGCGATGTGCGCAATTGTATAGTTTGTCGGTTTATCAACGAAACGTGAAAGAACATTTACAAATTGCTGTTGTCCACCGATGCTCGGAGCGGGTTGAAATTTAATCCTTAAACATGTGTATCATCTCGCTACGCTGCGCTGTTGTGGTACGGACCTTATGGCACGGTGTTGCGGTACGGTGTTCTGTACCAAATGTGTACGGGGCTTTATGCTCGCGATCATGTTACATGTATAGTATACTATACCAATAACACAGATATACTAGGCGGTTGCGGCATGACGTTCTGTTGTATGTGGGTAGAAGGCTTTAAGTTCATTATTCAAGTTAGGATGTTTGGACGTTTTTCCGAATACTGTAAATGTTTACATTCATATTTAGCTTGCATTGTTCATTTTTCATTCCGGTAATTACTCAAACTCAAATTTTGTTTTGTATCAGCCCTTTACCATCCTTTCCCCGTTTTATAGGAAAGCTGGAAATCATTCAACAGTAAGTTTTAGATTAAGCATCAAAGACGTTTGTTACTACCCGTGGTCAGCACAATATGTCAATTGTTTCTTTTGAAAACAGTTTAATGATCTTTATGAAAGTGTGTGACTGTAAAATTCACCTTTTCAAATTTTATTTTTACTAGCTCAGCATACATAATGCCATGCATAGTACAGTTGCTCTTGCTGTTATAACTATCCTATACTCATATAATATATGTATTCATAATTGTTAAGTTTGTGTTGAGATGACTTTCTGGTGTAAATATGCCGCTTGATCAGTGAATATATCTCCACACTTTCATAGTTGCTGATGTTATAGCAGTATTGCTTACTAAGTTTGTGTGTATGGTGCATTATCCACAATCCTAAGTATCTTGTTTCTTCAGCTTTGAATTTTGTTGATTTGTGTCTTTGGTACTGCACTTCAGACAGCACAACTGTAAGTTAAAATTGTAAATAAGTAATGCACACTCTGTTTTAGGAGGAGATTTTCTGTTAATTAGGTAGTACAAGCGCGAAGTCGACTAGCGGTTCAACACGTCGACTCGTTATTCTACTTCTTTTGGGCAGTGAGGTCGTATTCCGCTCAGGCACTAAAAATGCTTGAGCGTTTATCGATGCTCACTTAACTAAGGAATGCAACGGGAAACCACCTAAGTACTGCCGAATATATCTCCAGGATGTTGCCACCCCAATATGAAACATTTACAAAGTTATGGACAGTTTAAAGATTTTGTAAATTTTAAGTTTAGAGCCCTGTCCCTGAAAACGGCCCTGCATGTCTATATTCTTGTAAAATTTAAAATGTAAGTGAGAATGAGAGTATATAAGCGAGTTTCTAACACGATGTCGGCGTTGGGGGTTGAAAAGTTTCAAATTAGGTAATTTAATATTTTTTGTTTGGTTTTAACTGCAATAAGAATACAAAACGTTGCTTGTAGGTGCCTAATACAATTCACACAGAGTCAGTAAAGACTTAACCAAACATTCAAGGACAACAATTTGAACAGCAAAACGATTAATGAGAACCCAAGATTTAGCTAAATTCTTTACATGCATTGCCTAATGCAGTGACGACTGATAGGTATGCAATATTATTTATGGTATTACTGTCACCGCTTAAGAATAGTCACTGCATTTGCACTTGTATAATTAAAAAACCTACACCTAAGGAAATTTCTTTCTACTAGTTATATTCTATTGAAAATGCAAGATCCAGTAAACGTCAATATAGTGTAATAATTGTTATGTGATAATTAGGTTTATAAGGTTTCATGATGATTGAAAAAGAAATCTAGTATGTTTTGACAATTTCTAAAAATATTAGTCACTTTTTGTTATTCAGTTTGTTTTTAAAGGTTTAAGTATAGTATCAGTTTTATTCCTGTTATTGCGTTTGAGACGAGAGAGATTATTTTGTGATGCCTCGTGTATGTAGACGCGATGATTGTCGCTAACTAGTGCTTCTGAACGGGGGAAAATAATTGGAGTGTAAGAATCTGGAATAGCTCTTCGGGAAACTGCTACTAAGGTTTGCAAAAACGCGTCCACGTTAATCCGATGTTGGAAAACCTGGACGGATAACAGAGACTGTAACGGGGTAAAAATGTAAAGATTGAATTAAATTGCTGAGTAATTAGCAATCTCAAAAACTCCACATTTTGCGTTCAGAAGATAAGAGTGCTGAACAACAAACATCTGTCACCGTCGCCATCCGAGAATTCGCCAGGAGAAAACGTTCCTTTCCCGTGGAAGTGGGAAGACGAACCTATCCGATCGCCCCGAAATAACCAGTATAAAACTCCAGCGCGGACAATTTAAAATCACTTTTTGACTCTTATTTCCTGGCTCTTGAATTTATTCAAAAGTCAGAAATACCAGTCGTGCTTTTTCCTTTAAGAATTGTTCTTAAAAGATCCCAGTTAAATATTCCGATCCTGTAAAATTAACCAAGTGAATACAGTCCAGTTTAATTAAATCCGTACCATACCTGCGAGTGAATTAATTTTCCAGTGTTTGCCGGTGTTGCATTAACCATTTAACAATTTTTATATTTCCAGTCCGATTTTCCGACGCCGAGCTATCTGCCAGCCTTCAACCGCAAGCAGCCGCCGTGAAAGTTTAATCGAGCCATTGGATTCGTTTTACATTTATTTTGTAGTGAAGTTGGTAATTACTTATAGTTCAACCTGCTTGGCTATTTTAATATTGTTTATACCCGACCGACCGATTTCCGTGTTGTAGACCTTTATATCGCTGGACGGGGGAGTGTTTGAACTCTTCCACGGCGATAAAAAGTTCTGCCAGTAAATTATTATAACGTTTCGAATCAGTGTTCAAATTGGTGCCGTAGGAACGTTGTAATCTTTTCTTTTACCAGTTGAACCCCCCTGTATAAAATTTGCCGTGAGCGTGGCGAAACTGTCAAGATCCGTCAAATTTTAATTTTGAGTACCCTGTATACTTGGACGAACCGGAGTAGTTTCGGATACCCTAGAACGATACACAGCCTTCAGACACAGAGAAACTTTTTGTGCAAGACTGTGTGATATATTTGTCCCGTATTTTATTTACGTAACGACCAGAGAAACTTTTGGCCGGCGAAATAAGATTTGCTTAACACTGTGCCCGATAATTTCCCACTGTAAAATTCAGAGTCCCGTCCAATTAAGATTTATTAGAAAGCGAAGCCAGGTTAAACAAAATTCGAACCAAATACACTGTGACAAACGCGTAGTTTGAATTTTGCAATTCCAGGAAAGCTAGTATAAATTAATTCCTGTTTGAAATCGTTATTTAACGTAAAATTAAGAGTAATACCTACCGAATGTTTATGTTAAACTGCCTGGGTTGAAGGAACCCAGAGAAACTCGACTCGAAGCGATCACTGGAGATTTTAGTTATAAAATTCAGGTATTTTTTCGTAAAGTCGACCTACACTGCGAGAATCTTTATTCACAATCATCAACCTGAATTATTTACCAGAAAACTTGCACATTCGAGAATTCACAATAATATATAATCGTGTATTTTTCCATCACTTTAATTAGAGCAGCAGTGGCAGCCATCTTGCCACCGACGAACAACCAGGCGCAAGTTCACGGACGGCAGCCAATCAGCGTCCGATTCGTGAAGAGTAGCTACAACGACCCCGAGGCGATTGAAGCTACCAGCGCGGAGCACAGGGCCGTACCCAGAATTTGTCGCGTACTTACTCGATACAGAATTTAATTTTTATTTGTGTACAAACATATTATATTTATTTTACACATTTATTAATAAACCTATTGTTAGTTACAAGCTGTTATTACTGATCCCTGGACATCTCACGAGCTTACCCGAGCAATATAAGCAATTTAACGAGTGGCCCAATAAGCAAAAGGCAGCACCGTTTTCACAACATCACACACAGACTCCTCAGTACTTTCATTATTAATGTGATAATTTATAACATTTAACAGCAATTGCTTTTCACGTCTAGTAAAACTTTGACCTGCCTTAAGTAAGCGTTCCATGGCAATTTACAACTAAAACTTTTTGAATAATAATTTGCTTATATAGTAAAGACATGCTATGGACAGGAATTTATAGTAATTAAACAAATTAAATACTCATTACAAATTCCTGAGTATTGTTATTATTCTCCATGTGTATGATTCATTTTGAAAATCACATTAGTTTACAAAGAGAAATTCCTCATAGTATATAACAAAACAAATTAAGAACTTAACATTATTACCTTGGTTGGTTAATATTATTTTTGTTTGAGAACTTCTGAACACCTACCTCATTTCTACAAAATAAACCCGACGAGCTATTGTATTGAGATTACGAATACTGGCAACAATGTTATTTTTTGTCCCATAAGAAAAGCATTGCCCTATCTTCTCCATACTGCACGGCGACTCTGAAACGCACTATAAACCGTAGGCGGCTACGCCAAAACACCTTTCGCGGCTCTGTTTTGCGCCAGCGATTGGCTACTCAATAAAAAAATTCGTGTCAATTGATCTAGTTACGGTCAAGTTATTAGCCAAATTTGGCAAGACAAGTGCGCCCGCTGGCTTCCACGACAGCTGTTTGCGAAAGGACGCCAGGACGTGCCCGTCCAACCATTCCCGGAGTCTGACTGATTTAGTTGAAGAACAAAAAATTAAGTTTCGGGAGAAATTTTTATTTTTCAATTGGCCGCCGGTCAGTAGGTTACATGCTGGGGTCGTACCTATATAACGCTACGTCCGGTCTTTGACGCGTAGAATGTCGCGCGGTGTTCCTCTAACCCACTTAAAGATACAGCCATTGGCAAAAGAAAAAAGTTTGAGGACAGCTGGCGACTGTCCGGAGATCCTGGTGGCCAAAATCGAAAAATAAACCTCGCGCCGATCTCTACCGTCCCTTTGATCAGTTTTTCCGATCCAAAGAAAACTGATATGGGCTCCCAACTCTCGGCCCCCTAAAAATCTTCGAATTTTTACAATTTATCAGACTCGCGGGACATCGCAAGCAGTTGCTCAAAAAATCGGAGAAAATTCTATAGGGAGGAGGGTCAATTTTTAGAAAATAAAATAAGCAGTGTGATAACCATTTATTAACCAACATTTGGTTTTAAAAGTCGAACTTGTAATTACAAACAATGCGTTACTATTCAAATAAAATAGGATATAATAATAATAGTCTTGTTCCACTGAAGTTTAAAACGATTTTGTAGGCAAATAAAATTAAAAATTAATAATCTGCAAACAAAGTTAAGGGCAGTGATCATAAAATAATAATTATTAATTAGAAAAAATAATACATCAGACACATACAATTCCTCCTTTAAATTATTAACATTTCAAAATGTTAAATTAATTTTTACAAAAATTTACGTCATTTTTTCAACAATGTGATTTAATATCTAAAGAAACTGAGGATAAAAGCATTGAAATTATGTAGTGTCCATAGGATTCGTATCTCCATTCCCTTTATTGTTATTAATTGATGTTGCAAGGATAACCGTGTGTTGTCCTCCACTGCTCACCCTAAGTACTTGTCTATCCAATAATTGTTTGCTCTTGATAAGAGTCGGTTCTAGACAGTCTTCATCTCCACCCGTGCCTAACTGTCCGACAGTTCCCATACCCCAACCATAGAGCTCACCTACAACAATTGTGTAACACAAAAAGATTCTTTCGAATTTAAATTCCTACCTTTATCTGTAACTGCAAAAGATGTCGCTGATCCACAGGTAATATTCACAACAGTTTTATCCATTAAACCAGGAATCTCCGTCAATACCGTGGCGTCTTCACTCTCTTTCCCTAAACCTAACCGCCCATATTCTTTCCGACCAATTGCATATGTTTTTCCATCTTCATCAAGAGCTATTGTATGATGTTGTGCGCTACAAATAAGCTGCCACTTGTGCTTTGAAAAATCTTGCGATATTTTTGGTGAATACTGGGGTTTGGTGCCCTTCAAACCTAACTGATTGTAATTGTTAAGACCAAACACATAAATCGAGTCTTTTCCTGCGACTTTAGCAAAGGTTGCATAAGTACCAGCCCAAATGTCTTCGAAGTGTAGTTTTAAACTTGGTTTTAGGCTTATGGGAGCTGGGTGTAGCAACTTTCCTGAAAAAGAACCACAAAATATATATTTGCAATTTAAAACCAAAAAAAAAAGTTTTGTGTATATCTTTGAAATGTTTTTTATCAGAAACCAAAAGCTTCTTACCTAATTGGTCAACACCAGCTCCACTTCGGGCATTTCTGCCACTACCACGTTCAGTAGTTCGACCCAACTGCCCCTGTTCTGCACAGCCACACGTAAATATCTCACCGTGAGTAGTTAGGAAAACTATATGATCAGCACCCGAAGCAATCTTAATTATAACATGGTCAGGAACAATTTGGTAAGGCAATTTTTCATTGCCTGTGGGCGTAAGACCCATATTTCCATGAGAATCCTACAATCAAAACGACTTTAGCAGTTTTTACTACTCAATTCTTTCTTGCTTTGTTGAAATTCGTATTTACTTATACATTAATTAGAATTTCAAGTAAAGCTAGAAACAATTACTAGATTAAAGCAGAGCTTACCCTGAAGGTTCCCCATATAAACACTCGGCCATCGTTGAGAAGAGCTGCTGTGTGAGAGTCACCTGCGGATATTTGTATAACTTTTGCAGGCAGTTCCACCTCACCTGCTGTAAATTCAGAGTCCTCTTTATCAGATGTAATTCTTCCTAATGCACCTTCGTCATTGCAACCAAATGTCAACACCTGCCGGAAAACAAGATGAATAAAATTACCCTAAAAAATATTACTCCATACTTTTCCATCCTTTGTTAGACAAACTGTGTGCATTCCTCCAGCACAAACGTCAACTATGTCGTGGTCAAGGGAAGCAAGGGCAAACCTGCTCTTCTCCAAAACATCGCTGCCAAGACCGAGTTGGCCAACATCTCCGGCTCCAGTAACAAGAACGACTCCACTCCTTGTAATATTTGGTAACGAAGTATGCTCGATGGTAACTACAGTAATTTAAACGATTAATTCCTACGTACATACGCAGTAACGCAATTTTTAAATTACTTACATTTGAGGTTAGATTGTAAGGCCCGACTTAAACCAATAAAACTTACATTTAGACTTCTTCAAAGGTTTTCCCGGAGCTCCATCGATTGATGAATTTGCACGTCTCCGTTTAGCGGCTTTGGTAGACATATTTTTGCGAAACCAATGTTTTTTGGGGTATCTTTGCGGGTTGAAAAAGCGAGGTTAGGTACACAAAAACTTGCAGTTATGGTACTATTTTTATCAACCAAGTACACAAGATAAAATTAATCTAGTTCTGTAGAAGAAGACACGTATTTAACTGATCACTAATTAAACACCGTGCGGGAGAAAACTAAACATAAAAAAGTAAATCGGCGGGAACCTGCGCTCCCCTGCAACGTTAAACGTAAAAGCCGTAAAGCCGTTACGTTCTTGCTTCGGACCGGTTTACCTTTACGTTTACCTTTGATCAGCGGTACCAAAACGCTAAAGGAATATTAATATACAGACATTTCTATTTACAAAACGATGCACAATTAAGTCCAATATTTATTTCACTGTTCTAATACATGTATTGCTTAAATTGGCATAAATATACATTAGGGTATTATAATATTGGACTTTAGTAAATTAGGAAAATATTTAGCGATTTAAGATAATTATTTGGGGCATATAATAATAATAATATACGGAAAATATTTGCATCACACGATTCTGTATCAAAAAATGAGCAAGAAATTCTACAAGCGTTTTGCTCGAAAACGTTTAGTTTTATATATGTTGCTATGAATAACCCCATAACATAATTATCTTAAATTTATTAAATACAAATTTTTTTATATTGACAGATTGTAATTGCCCCACGTTGGCTAACGTCATAAATATATGCTATGTTTTGATTTAATAAAATAAATTATTAATTAGTTTATCATATTCAAAATTTTCTTACAAAGTCAAATTTAACATAAACACACATATAAAATTGCATAAGACATCTCAGGGTTTATTTTATATTAATAACGTGGCTTCCCCAACATGATAGCTTACATACAATTAAGGACTAAATTATTTAAATACCTGCATAATTATATCTCATCCGAAAAAGGTTTTAAAATGGACTATTCCTCAGAATAGTTCAATTATCTTCTAGACATCTGTAGGAATTTGACCTCGACATGCTTCATTATTCTGCTAACAGTTGCACCAAAGACACCGGAATGCAAGTTAAAAAAAAAATGAAATCGAAGTTATAATACTTCAAAAGGACCAAGAACTTGTAACTCAGAACAGGTATGAAAGATCACTACAATCCATCCTTAGTGGAAAGGAGAAAAAAGAAACTGATCAGATGACCTAACTACCCCAGGTAGAGATTAGGAAACTATCAGAAGATGGTATATCCACCACAAGCTATTGTACTTTACAAAGCATTTACTTATTAGGTACTCTGTACACAATATAGAGTAGATTGTAAATATAAAGTCCTCATGACGACTCAGGTAATGCACATCAGTTGTATTCCTCCGGCCTGGTGCCGGATAAACTCAGAGCCGGGGTTCACTGGAGAATAAGAATTATCGATCGGGTTAACAATTTTATTCCTATAATTTACAATGCTACCTTAACTAAAATACTTGATTCAAATGTATATTTACAATAATAAAATTAAAAATAATGGCGGTGAAATTTATATACAATAATAAAATGAAAATTAAAATTGCCTGGGCCCGGCCTTGGAAGGTCGACGGTCTGGTCACTGGAACTGCGGGGTGCGGGCCGGCGCGATGCAGTCTCGCTGTTGACAGCCGGTGGCTCGCTTGTGCCTTCGAGGTCACGCTGTTAACTAAATAAACTTCGATTATTATCATCATCATCATCATCATCATCATCTGACATGGAGTCGACTCGATGGTAATAAACGGGTTATTTGCAGGTACTGGATTGCAGCACTTCCGTGGAACTCGTGTTTTGGCGACCTAGTAATTTATTTAACTCGTTCGGGTGCCTATAAAGGGAATAATAGTGCTATGCATTTTCCGGTGTTTCAGTGGTCTTTTCCCGGTCTCAATCGCGGCGCTGTGGAATGTTCGTGCTTTTCGCCAGTATTGTGTAGTCGTTTAGAATTATTATGGCAGTCACTAGTTGTCAAGATCGGGGTAACCCATTCTAGCAACTAGTGGTGCGATATTCGTTGTAAATTCTTTAATCGACTTTCAATGCGGTGTATCTCAGGTCAGAAGTAAATAAGTTTTAATTGTTCGGGAAAATTATATGCAGGACTCTATTAAATGCAAGCTCGGGTTTCCCCATTCTAGCAATAAATAGCGTGGAACGTAAATCATTAATAGGATACCCTTTCAAAGAGCGGGTCTCCCCATCCTGATTAAGGGTGAACGGAAAGTAATTCCTGTATTAAAACTTTCAAAGGGCGGGTTTCCCCATCCTGATCTAGTGTTTCATGGAATTCTAGGATTCTAGGTATGCGGTGAACTGGGTTTAATTACAGGATTCGGTTTATAAGTTCAAGTTACTGGACTGGCTTTATACGAGTCTCGGAACTGGTCTTCCTCTTCGGCTTTCGACGTAGAAGAGCTGGTTCTAGGACTGGTTTCTAGGCTGGACTTTTTCCTCTCGATCTCGACTCAAAAGTGAATGAATTTAGCTCAAAAATTCATTTTTATATCCCTGGTCCGGCTGATTTCACTCCTTCTGGCGTCGTGTCGGGCCGGGTACGGAGTGGGGCCGCACATCGGTTTGCTACTAGAATACCAACGCCACCAGCGCCTTTTCGGTGAAACAATAACTCGGAAAGTTTCTAAATAAATTTAAAATGCGTTCTGGCCGGAAATTTCGTTACACAGCGAAATATTCCATGACGTCACGTCTTTGTATGTCTGTATTAAGTTTTAAACGATGTAAAAATTGTAGAACCTTACTTTTGTAATATATCAAACCAAACTTAAACACGTCTGTCAAAACTTTACCTACTTAAGTAGAATATAAACGTGTCCAACCTTACAAATATTATATTATGAAATATAACCAGATTTCTGTATTATTTATCAAAATCTATAGACTTAGTGAGTTTATATTTGATTGTTTAATTTTACAAAAGTAAAATAATAATTTGCCCAGTTGCAGTAGTTATTTTTTATCGTGAAGTAATGGCAACGACTAGCGTTGATCATGTATGATAGAAAGTCAATATATATAGTTCTGCCATAAATAGTGTTATTAAAAGTACGTAAGAATGGTACTATTAAAAATAGTGG
The DNA here is from genome assembly GCA_014611495.1 of Limonius californicus. NCBI lineage: Eukaryota > Metazoa > Arthropoda > Insecta > Coleoptera > Elateridae > Limonius > Limonius californicus. The sequence goes on along the minus strand of JABXWE010002014.1, from coordinate 1,913 downwards.
TAATCAAAAATAGCGTAGGAACGAAATACCGTTTTCGTGTTTTTAGATTACGCCTAAAACGCTGTAAAACTATATGCAGTGGCATGAAAAAGTTCTGCATAAGTTGCACAAATAAGATAAATTGTAGTTTAAACCAATTTTTTCAAAATTTTTTATTTCGTCATTGCAAATATAATACAGGTACGTAAACACAATATTATAGTAATAATAATAGCACAAATATTGATCCAAAAAAGAAAACGGAAACAGTTCGATATATAAAATTTATTCAAAAACAGAAAAATTGATAATAATGTAATCTACACCTAAACGTTTATTAATACACACTAATTAATTTAAAACTATTTTACTACTTAATAGATCATCCTTTATTTCTAATAACTATTTAATTCACACCTTATTGGCATAGAATTCATCAGTTTTTGGAATTCTTCCTTTGTAATGCAGCTGTACCAGGCCTCAATTAAGGATTCGATTCATTCCACTTTTTTGTGGGGGTTTTTCTTGAAATAATGTTAGAAATTCCCTGCCATAAGTTTTCTATAGGATTTAGATCCGGGGATTGTGCTGACCAGTCTATTCGATTGAACAACCTTTGCTCTGTGGCAAGGAGTATTATCATCTTGAAAGATAAAGGTTTTGTAGGACATCAAAGTATTTGGTTGCATTAATCATGCCAGTATATATGCCATATAACATGCAGTCTAGCAACACCGTCAGCAGACATGCAGCCTCATATCATGACAGAGGTTGGATGTATAATTGTTCGCAGAACACACTGTCGTGAAAATTCTTCTCCCGGAAATCTTCTAACATATATGTTTCCAGCATGACTGTTAATGCTACAGCATCACTAAATAATACCTTCTGCTATTGTTCTGGGACCCAATGACGATGATCCTTTGCCCATCTCAAAGGGTAAAGCCTTTGTTAGCAATTTCACGACTGGAAGCGCCTTGTTTATGATGAAAAATTATTTCATATCGATTTTCATCCGATAATTTGAACGGTTTCTTTTTGGATGGCATTTTACCTCTATTAAGGACATGCAAAATGCAACTGAATAATCCATAGTAACTGCAGGTATTGCTGTGAGGCTTCTCTATCACTTAATTAAATAAATAAATACTAATGATTATTTATAACGTTGGTTGGAACAAATAAAATAAAGTGAATGGTTAAACCTACACATTGGGCGCTATAAAAACAATATCATCATCATCTACTTCATGGATTAGGCCTTAGGGCCTGTTCCGACTCCAGTCGCCATCTCGCTCTCGGTTTCCCTACATCTCGCCTTCCTCTTGGTTTGTAGCTTAGTGCTTGTTTTGGGAGTCTTGCCGGGTCCATTCGTTGCATGTGGCTTTCCCATTGTTGCCTTTGAAGTTGAATTCTGTCTTGCAACGCGGTTACCTTTAAATCATCCCTTATTCATTTTGTAATTGGTCCGCTCTTGTGCACCCTTTCACCGCTCTTAAGAACTTCATCCCTGAAGTTTGGATTCTTGATTTGTCTTTTTTAGACATCGTCCAGTTAAAATCTGAGACGAATTCTCACAACGAATGCAGCAAACAAGTTGGTCAGCGATTTGTTAGACCAAATTAGTGTAGTTAGATGTTGTTTGTTGTATTCGAATCTTGGCCACACCTAAGTAAATTCTGCTCTTGATACTTCTTTCCAATCAGGATACTACATTAATTGTTTATAAAACTTGTATGATTAATTTCCTGTATATAACTTCCAAGTGCCCCTAGCAGCCATTTTAAAAGTTATAAAATTTAAATATGTACTAAAAAGTAGAACATTTTGTGAAGAAATATCAAGTCGTTTAAAAGTTAATAGGAGGGGAGGGACATTTTACGACCGTATTGTATATATATATATATATATATAAAATATAAGTTTAAAAAGTA
>JABXWE010002013.1:0-13383 GCA_014611495.1 Limonius californicus | reverse complement strand
AGGGCAATTATATAATTTTATTCATAATTATTTAATTATTTATTTTATTGGCATAATTCATAGCAATATATATATATATATATATATATATATGTATATATGTATATGGTGTGTGGTAGCTCAGTTGGTAGAACGTTCGCTTTCTGAATAAAACTTCGATTCTGGCTTGGGTTCGAAACCTAAGCAGAACTATGCAGATTTATAAAAATCTTGTCTGCAACCCACCACACAATTTCCCAATTCGGCTAGCAACCGTGGGATCTTAATGCTAAAAACCTTCTCTGGAATTTCTGTCGTTCGGATTCGACGTTAAACTGTAGGTTCCCCGTGTTTCTACCTTAGCGCTGAGGAGAAACACGTGGCAGAGGAGAGGCCGATGCCGAGCAGTGGGACGGAAAGGTTGTTGATGGTGATATGTATATATTATATATTTAGGAGTAGCAGCAAAACATTTAATGGTGAACGAATTACTTTGTAATAACTTTCCCATACTAAAAATATTTGTTCTACATACATATACGAATTACGTGTCATTAGAAGCTGAACTCATGTTTGTTATTACTGAATTTCAATACTATCAAGACTAACGCTATTTTTGAAATTCTCAAATTTGTAAAAGTGCAATTTAAGATTCATAAAATGCAAATTCAAAATTCTTCTTATAAATTATTTTGATGGTAGACAAAATATACGTCAGGGCGATCGATGTATAGTGTTTATTATTATTATATACCATTGGAATATTTATGGGATGAACAGTAAAAGCGGGTGCGCCGCAGAAACGACAGCAGCCATCCGCTTGAATTAAGAAATTTGAACTCTTACAGAGAACGCAAAATTTACTTTACAAGTACAAAATTCTACGGAACTGCTGTACCTACATTGTTATTTTGCTTTATTTATTAAAAAAAAATAACTTTAATCCTTTGTTATATAAAAGCGTATTATTCACCACTCAATATAATTTTCTTGCTTTTTGGATTTCACCGGGAATGAATCATTCTTGCTTATTTTATATAGATTTTATGTAGATTATTACATTTTTTAATTTCCATAAATATGGTTTTAAAACAGATTGTTGCTTGCTTTTTTAACAACTTGGACATAAAAATAATAAGTCGTTGGGTATATGATTTCAAGGAATTTTCAAAAAAAGTTGAATAGGTCTTACGGGCAAGCTGCGGCGATATAGGGAAGTGTTGTAGTAATGGAATTATGGAAAACATTTTTTTCATAAGTGCTATTTATATATTGTATTTTGCTATTTTCACATTGGGTTTTAACCTCAACAGATTAAAATAGTACAGCGTTAGGGTTTTTAAATGCCCTAAAATGTGCGGCGGGTAGAGAAACATTTTTTGACCAAATCTTCACAAAACCGTAGCTATCTTATTGTTGAACCTACAGAGTTCAGAATAAAGTATAATATTTGTATTAAAGCGCATTCATGTGTCGTGTAAAGCGAATACAGAATGCGAGAATCTTGTAATAATAAAAGTTATATTATTATTAGTATGTTGACACATATAATAAAATTATTTATTACCTGCAGATCCCGACCCCACGACTATAAAATCATAACTGTCTAATAAAAGCTCCGTATTCGTGTCGATGGGCCGGGTTTCCGGATCCATAAGGTCATACCGAAAATACGCTATGGCGGTTATTAGTGGCGGTAGAATAAGTCCAATGTTGGAAGCTATTGCTCCTGGGCCTACTAAGGGTCCTGCGATTGCACTCATCCCTAAAACAAAAATGTACAATACAGCATAATCATTTAATTATTCAATAGGGCCATATTATGGAAAACCAGCTAGCAGCATATTAAAATTTTGACACATTTTTACCATCCTCTCAATTTTGTTGCCATACATTGATGTGCACAGCGGAAAAATTTATTACACTTTGTTGCATTGAGGACTAATCTGCTTACAAAACTATGATCCCAAATGTCAAGAAGTTGTGCTTCGCGTACAAAACTATTTCATTTGACGGGAAGCGTTACCAGAAAGAAGAGTAGTGAACAACCACCTAAACATCTTACAATCCTCTCATTTTATATTTTTGTTTTATTAGTAACAGAGCCCTGTGCATAATTAACAGTGAGATTATATACAATTACCGATAAAAGTATTGAGGCTATTACCATTCGTGTTTAGGCAGCACATATTTCAGTCGAATACATAAAAGAGTTTTACAAATGAGAATTAGTACTGGAGCCTTTAGCACACTTTAAAAAAGCATAAACAACTATCCTAAAATATGTTTGTTACATGTTAACACTAAAATATCTTGTTGTTATGCTTGTTATATGATTATACTATATTCGTGTACCTTTGGATGATTTTTTAGCATGCAACAATATATATTGTTCGAGGCTTCGCGGTTTTTCGATTTTTCAAGACTAACACTAGCTTTCGGATTAGATCACGTCGTCATTTGGGGGTGGCACCCAGCATAATCAAGTAATATCTGACCTGTAGTCTGACTGGCTGGATGATTATTTGCTCGCATTGTTTTAGCCAGATATGTTTTTTGTCCTAGTGTAGATTTTGTGTACCTTAGGGCGGACAAGGATTTGTTCTTAATGTAACTTGCTTGCCAACACAAGAAACCATAATCGATATACGCCTGTTTACTGTTTGTGAAACCATACAAACTAGTTTGTACTGACGGATTAGGCTAACGAATTCATCAATCAGAGAAATCACTATATATGTAAGTAACACAACTTCGGCATAACCTACATTAACCGACAATAGAAATAAACTTAAAACAAATAAACTATTTTTGGAAATAAGAAGTATTTTTAATACTTAGTTTATATTGGTTATTTAGTAGTAGTGATTAATTAATATATGATGCAATAATTTAAGCTGTTCAATTAGATATGCCGTTACCTTTTTGTCAGAAATAAGTTTAACATTTTCAGCACATTGACCAATAATATTAAATATTTGTTACATATTTTTAACGTCTGAAGGATATTTCAGATTCAATTCAAAACACCTATGTAAAGTCTCGAACATATGTATAAGTTGCTCAAAGACTTAAATCATAGGGTATCAACAGAATGACTGCTTCAGAACAATGCTTGTAAAATGGGTTGCCTATACGCGATTGCTAATTACTGGATTATTTTTGTCGCTAACTGTACCCGTCAAAAAGCTACGGTATGACTCCGTTCCGTTCTCATTATCTATTAAATTATAACTCTCTTTGGATTACATTTGCAATATTGAAAAGTTGAATAGCATTTTAAAGCCTTGATTTTTGACATTTTGTGTTTTACGTTTAATCAATTTTTATTAAAAATAGTGAAATTCGGGATTCAATTTAAAGACGCCATGCAATGATTAGCTTCGGAACATCAAGCTCTTTTGAAAGTCTAATTTAACGTAAGGCGTATCCGCACGCAGATACATCAACTTTATTCAACTTTCTTGTAAACTGGCAATAAAGCTCTGCGAAAATTCTTCCCTAGAGCCCCATCCTAAGCTTTATATTTAGAACAGCGATAAAGTAAATTAATTATTACTGCTACACTAAATTCATTTGATCTTCGTTCACGGTTACAGCTAAAATTGCCGCTTCAGAAAAGGCCATATCCATTTATTCAAAAGACGAAGCTGATATACCGCGTGATTCACGGGAGATTACGAGCCTACTATTCGAAAAATAGGCAACCCAAAACACACACCACAGGGTACTGCTATATCTTAATTTTTATTGTTGATCAAATGAATCAGAGATGACCGTGTGGTATGTTTGGTATTTTATTTTACTTTACTATCTAATTTGAATTATTTCAAATGTTATATTATTCCAAGTGTGTTTGAGTTACATAAACTATACTGAAGCCAGGAAAATACCAAGCATAACAAACAATCATCACTGATTCATAATACTGGCAATAAAAAATTAGGTAAGGTTACATGTTGTGCTATGTATTTTGGGTTGCCTATTTTTTGAAGTGGTAGGCTCGTACGCTCCTGTGCATAACCCTGCATTCAGCCGATGGTTCTTCCGATTGTTTAGATAATTTTGTTTATGTTTATTTCCTTCCCCCATCCATTTGTTGTTATAGGTTACAGGTATTCTTCGACATTGACTGAAAAATGTGAAGAAGCCCCACCTAACATAAACCGCAGATGAACCCTATCCTTCGGAGTACGTCTTCCAATAGTGTTATTCAAGAAGTCAAGATACAATACACTAGCAAACGATTTGGTAAAAATACTGGCCCTGTCAGACGGTCTTCCAAAATACCTAGCCAAACATTTAACGCAAATCAATGCTGATGCCTTTAGTCTAACATCAGGGATGAGCAACCCGCGGACCGCGGGCCGCATGCGGTCCGGCTCAGTTTTGCGTGCGACCCGTTAAAGCTTTACTTTTTGACTTTTTAAATATATATTTCTATGTGTTAAATTAGAAAGAAGGCCATTAAATTACAAAAAATATATAGATATATTTTAAAGCTATTTCCATTTCATAAAAATGTGCTGTCAAGAGAACTGGTTGTAAAATGCTGGCGTTTGTTCGGATGCTAAAAGTGCATTTAATGAACTTAATAATCGGCTTAATACTGTTGACCTCGACAGAAGCCACTTTGTAATGTTATCAAAGTCAGACTAAGTTGTTTGCTTATTTTACCTGAAGAGCCAGCTAGTTGCGCCCAAGGGCGCATGCGCTCCATACTGACAGTCGTTGGCAATCATACGAACTGCTTGTTTTACGTTAGTTCTTCAAGTTTAATTAAAAGTTTTTTGACAAATCGTAGAACTTTTTTTGTGTATTTTGTGTTGACTATTTTTGTGACTTGTTAGTGTGTCATTGTAATAAAAAAGGTAGGCAGTATTTTTAAATTTAAAAACTAATTGCGTCGACCGAAAATTAATTTATTTATGATTTTTTTTTATAAACACTTGCCCTATTGTTGTAGTTCCAAAAATGTCCTCGAAACAAACAAAATAAAGAAAAGTTGGGGATGAAAATAGAAGCTTTAATGAAAAATGGAAATTGGATTATTTTTTCACTCTTGTAAAAGATAAAGCTGTTTGCCTTTTATGCTTGGATTCAGTGTTCGTGTTAAAAGAATATAATATTAAACGGCATTATGAGACGAAACATGAGACAAATAATAAAAACATCCAAGGCCAAATGCGGAAAGATAAATTGCATGAATTGGAGAAAAGCTTAAAACAACAACAAAATATATTTAAAGCTCAAAGTTTTTCATCGGATTTGGCAGTGAAAGCTAGTTACGCGGTTAGTCATATTTTAGCCAAAAAAAATGAAACCATTTGCTGACCATTTTTTAACATTGAATTATAATTTGATTGTGTTGGTCACAGCATGCTTCAGTTGTCTGTATAAAATAAGAACTAAAAGTAATCACATTTTAACCGAAGAAATTAAATTAAATATTTTATGCTACGTTGAAGAAATCAAATTAATAGTTATAACAAAAAATAATAATTAAAAAAAGTTCGCGATGGCCGGGAATTGAACTCGGATCACCTGCTTGGAAGGCAGCTATGCTGACCATTACACCACTTTGTCGTCGATGTCATTGTGTTGTAGAAAGGAAGTACATAAGTAAGTTCACGGACCTTACGGAAACATCACCCTGCGATTTTTGTAATTAACAAAAAAATCATCATCTGTGTCCTATATACACGGTGAAATACTTATTTACTATAAACACTGCATCAACATAACCTTCATACTCAAATAATTCACAACTACCGTGACGTTTGCTCCTGTTTTTTAGTTGTGGGTATAGTTGGTTGCCTACACAATAGGCGTAATTGACGCGTTCTTTTTAAAAGTATACACAGGCAATGTATGCTAAAAAGAAAAATTCCCTGTATAATAACAAGTAGATAGTACGCAACCATGCGGGTAAATAGATATAACAATTCCTGGGATATATACCATAATCTCTCTAGCGCAATGTATGCATACACACACAAACATGCGACGCCACTGTCGCTACACCAGTTGATAGGTTCACAAACGCTATTAATCAATTATTGCGCCAAAAATATGCAAGCTTGGGCCTAGGTGCCAACAACACTGTCTTCCGTCGACTGGCTTTGCTAACGGCCCTCTGTCATTCCTTGTTTACCCTTAACATTCATAGAAACACTTCGCCTGTCTAACCTTTCCGACTCCTTTTTTAATCCCTAGCAGATGCTGTGAGCCGACAGAAGCTAGGTATACTCTTGCAAATATCCTATGCTGGACTTGACACCAACACTTATTACTCTTTTCTAAAATGAAAACTATCCGCAAAGAGGAACGATTTCCCAACGTAGAAGATATTAACAAAAGTTTAACTGCCGAATTGAAAGTAGTAGTTTTTTGGGATGCCTTACTGGCTGTTTCCAAAAACTTCTAGAATGTTGCAATAAGTATATCAGAAGTAAATGAAGATTGTTTTGAATAAATATCAAATATGTTTCGTCTTCCTTAGTGTATTTCTGTTTATTGTGCCAGCCTAGGAATTAAATTTCCAAACCGCCATAATGCTTCTGTTGATGATTTGTTTGTTGTCTAACACCTTTAGAACCAGAATTACCACTTCTTTTAACATTGTTATAGTGTATAAGAGTATCTAATTGTGCTTTATTAGATAATAAAGATAGTAACCTAATAATTTTTTAGCTAGGCAGTCTATCAGACTTCACCTCTAGTAACCTAAACACTGTTATGTCATTTACTATTTAATACCTATACTTACATTATTACTGTTTCATAATCTCCACAATTTAATTCACTAACCCATTAGGTCCTAGCTCTTAGTTAGTAATCCATCGAGAACCCAAAACAGCTTTCCTGGATAGCCAGTTGGGTATAGCTCGCGCTTTCGTCATATCTAGACGTAGACCATACCATACCTTAAAATACCTTTCGCGTTGTATTATATGAATCTGTATATTAAGTTCGAAAAGAAACCCATTACATGCGCTTTGTATATATAAAAATGTAAAAATCGGGACAAATTACGCCGCCAAACCATCAGAACTTCCAGCACTAATGATATAATTTTTCGTTTTCAGGAGGATGTTGTGGTTCAACAAAACGAGTTACCATCGTAGGAGGTTGGGCATGGGCCTGGTGGTTGGTCACGGACGTTCAACGGTTGTCGTTGGAGGTCATGACCTTGAACCCCCAGTGCGACAGTGTGGAAACGGCGCAGGGTGTGCCTCTAACTGTAACTGGTGTAGCCCAGTGCAAGATAATGAAAGCTGACGAACTGTTACACACGGCATCCGAACAGTTCTTGGGAAAATCGGTCAAGGAAATCAAAATGACCATCCTGCAGACTCTCGAAGGTCATCTTCGTGCCATCCTAGGTAAGTCAACAATCTCAGATGAATAATAGTAATCAATCACAATAGTTAAGCTTGTGATTGTTACATTAATAGAAACGTGCGTTATAGCTCTATCGGTCTAGGACATTCGGGCGCGGCCGTTAGGGCGCCGCCGTTAGGGCGCTAGACACAAGGGCGCGAAGACACTAGGGCGCGGGCCGTTACGACGCAGAGACACTAGGGCGCGAGGACATTAAGGCGCGAGCCATTAAGGCGCGGAACACTAGGGCGTGAGACTCGGTGTTATAACTAATAATAAAATTATTTTAAAAACAAGAAGTGCAGAAAAGAAGGGTTGCCCTTTTCTTGTGATTTTACTAATGCTTCTATCCGCATTTTTTTTAGTTATACAGTTGTGAAGATTGACTAATACCATAGAAAAATAATTAATATACGCTAATACGTATTTAGCTGTTTAATAATTAATTAGAATTATGGGTTAGTGATTCTGGCCATTACATTTGTTAAAACTGTTTTCAGATAGGATAGCACTGCGGGGGAATCAAATTTTAATAAATCTGCAATACGTTGAATAACCTATAAACCATTATTAAGATAACCTGTAAAGGTTTAAAAAATTAAACATAATTTTCTGCATTGCATACAAATCTGTATGAAAATATTTCATGTTTTTTATTATCCTGGAGTTCAACAAGCGGTCTTTGAAATGGTTGCTGGTAATTTTTGGCATTGATGTACTCATTAAAAGAAATTGGCGCACCTATTCTTCTTCTCGACATTACAATCTAAATTTTAAGAGGATGTAATAAGATGTGATATGTATGCGGTTGACTACGTAGGATAGTGTTGGATATAGCCACCAACATGGAATTAAGCTTCATCGTTGAGAAATGTCATGTATATGCTAAGATGAAATCATGTTTCATCGCTGAAAGAAGTCACGTCTAAAATATTATTGTTGAGGCTTTTATTAAACTGTGTCTTGTTGATGCTATTCAAAATCTACTGGCAACAACTCTTAAACGATTGACACTTTGTATTTGTACATATGAGGTACAGCATGGAGGACTTCTTCTTAAACGTTTCCCACTTTATAAGTTTGTCGTTTTGTCTTTCCTTACGGTTCTAATTTCCCAATCCCCATCACTTAAGTCTCTTTCTAACATCGCCTGACTTATAAACGTTTTCCATTTAAGATGTATTTGGTGGATAATGGTCGTCTATTATTGATAATTAGAGCAAGCGGCAATGTTTGATGTTAAAAAACAAGAGACAATCGAATCCAGTTGCAATTGTTTAACCGTATTAGTCTCAAGTCGAGTTTAATTGAATAATCTTTCCTGTCTTCTTAAGATTTTCTTTGTTCTTTTTTATTCGTGTGTTACATTTGTGTTGTTAATAATAAACAACAATGCAGAGAAACCATTTAACAATAGAACAACGTAATTTAGCTGTTGATATGCACAGACATTGCTGATATATTAGGAACCACATAGAGCGTAATTTCACGTGCCCTTTCGCGCCTTAGAGAAACAGCAAGAAGGCCTGGAAGTGGATCTTTTCGCATCCCAACACCTCGTGAGGATCGACTTCTGGTAAATAATACAAGAATGCACCCCTTATCAACTGCTCGACATCTACAGCAAGTGCTCCAGAATGCCACAGGAAATCGAGTCTCCGACCAAACTGCGATAAATCGATTGTTTGAGGTAGGACTCACCTCATACCGCCCCCCAAGATATCCTGCAAGAACTGTGGCTCAACGAAAACACCGGGTGGAATGGTCAAAACGTAGGCTTCAAGAAGTGACACCGTGGGATGATATACTGTTTTCGGACAGATGTTGTCTCTACAATGATAACCGGCGTCAAAGAGTAGTGCCGGACCTCAGTATAGCCAACCAGTCGTTGCCTTCCATGCATGTGACCTTTTGCAGAGACAGCTGGATCATCATAATCCAAGGCCTACTACTGTGCAACAGCTGAGAGATGTATTGCCGGTACAGTGTGTAACGGGACCCACTCTTTATTGTTTACCCAGATGCGACTTACCTCGGGCTAGCTCAACCGCATGGAATGTCGTTTTAATCTCAGGGCGATTCAGGTTCTGCAGAGTTTGAATTTACCCGTTGCAGTAAAAAATACAAACATAAAATCTAACTCAATTCTTTATTGTACCTCGTATAATAACCCTTATAGCTAACTTAACTAACTTAATTACGGCGCAATAACGGTGAACTATCACGAAAAGGAACCTAGTTCGTTTTTATTCGCTTTCGCTTGATTATTTATGAAGCACTCGCGACCGATTGGTTCGTACCCGTTGTCGTCTTTTAAAAGATCAAAAGGCTCACCTTAAATTGGTTTGCGGTGATACAGTTGGTTGGCCGGATCTACCTCGCGTTGGGTTTTTCTGCGAGTCTCTTCAAAACCAGTAGCTGATTACGCTCGATTAGGTCGATGGCTGCCTCAATTGTTGTTGGCCGATGATTTTAATTTCACAGGGGCTCTTCAATCTGGACCCACTCTTTCTTTGTTATTTTCCGAGCCAGTGGATATCACGGGGCGACTGCCTCGTAGCTACCCTTGTTGGGTACTGCCTCGTTTTTTCCCCCGCACCTTTTCTCTCTACCACTTCCTTTCGACCGATAACACGTTTACCCGCACTGGTCACTATTTGCGGCGCCAACTTCTTAACTTTAAACTTAATTCACTAATCTAACTAGAACATAATCTAACATAAAATATAAAACCAATTAAAACTAAAACTACCCAGGATAGCAATCATTTGCTCCATTACAATATCCCCCTTGATTTTTGATGCTGTGACGTAGTCACGGCAGAGAAAATCAACACTTCAGCATAATGTTATCCTCCCACTACATGAGGTTGGCTGATCCCTTGTTATGAAGTGAGTGGCTTCCTGGGTTGTAGGCCTAACAAGACGATTAATTTTTTTTTTTTTTTTGAGTGAGCACTTGTAAAATTTATGGCTTTGGCTGCGACAAACGTTTTAGTTGATATGAGCAGTCTTATAGCGTTTTAAATTTACAACATTTTGCGTGGTTCTATATTCATCGGTATTAGGTGAATTAAGCACATAAGCGTTATCGCCCACCTGTGATACCACTTGATACGGCCCCTCATATAGCAAGAAAAATTTTTTAATAACCTTGTCGATAGCCGACGACTGATGGTGAGTCCGAACTAGCACTAAATCACCCTCCCTATATTTGACCGGTTTCATACCTTTATCATGCCTAGCTTTTCGTCTCTGAGCTTTATTTAGTAAGTTTTCACTGGCGAGATGTATCTTTGTTTGTAAGATTGTGTCTCGTCGCGGTGGGAACTGGATCAGATCGTCTATCAACTGGGAAGGCCGTTCCCCCCGTAATAGTTCGTACGGACTAAATCCCGTGGATTCGTTTTCGACGCAGTTGAGCCATTTTTCGATCTGATCTACGTATATCGGCCAATTGGTATGTTTTTCACTACAATAGGCTCGAAATAACCTACCAAGTTCCCTCATTACTCTCTCTACGGGATTTGACTGGGGATGATATATGGCTGAGTATTTTACTAGGATACCCAGACTCGATAACTTCTCAACCCACAGGTTACTGACAAACTGCGTTCCGTGATCCGACAATACCATCTTAGGTCTTCCTAATGTAGGTATAAAGTCGTTCACTATTTTATTTAATAGGGTTTTTGCGTTAGCCTTTTTGATGGGGTATAATTTCACGTACTTGGTAAATACGTCCCTAATTACGAAAATGTACGCTAAACCCCCTCTTCCTTGCGGCAATGGGCCAAACAAATCTACCGATAATAGTTCTAATGGTTCTAGAGCCATTACGTTTTTCATGCATCCTTCCTGACTTTGATTATTTACCTTAGTTTTTTGGCAAAGATCACAGGTGGCTAGTATCTTCCTTACTTTGCGTTCCAAGTTGGTGATGTAACACGTCTCGTTTAACAGGGCCACGCATTTCCGTGTCCCGAAGTGACCATATAATTCGTGGTATTCCCATACTAACTCAGTTGCTAGATGATCGGGTATACACACCAACCACCATTCTTCCCCTCTCTTTCCTTTTCTAAATAACAATCCCTCGTGTATCCTAAAATTCCTACTTAATTCTTCCCGCTTCCCTTGGTTATTGTTTTTTAACTCTAGTTTTAGCCAAGCTAAATGCTTGTCTGACTCTTGTTTTCCTTCTAAATTACTCAATAGATTCCCTAGATTATTCCTCTTTTTGACTTTTGCCCCCACGTGAGCTATGTTGAGTGGCCTACTTCTCTTTTCACCTCCATACCCGTACCTCGATAGAAAATCTGCGACAATATTGTCTTTACCTTTTCTATACACAATTTGGAGTTTGTACTCTTGCAAATAAATGCACCACCTCATTAACCGAGAACTAAGTGTCTTGCAACTGAATAGAAATTCAAGAGCCCGGTGGTCCGTAATTATGGTCGTTGTATATCCCAAAATATATGTCCGGAACTTTTTGCACGCTAGCACGATCCCCAACAATTCTAATTCGGCTATCATATAATGTTTCTCCGCATTGTTTAACGTTCTGCTTGCAAAAGCTATGCTCTCAACTTCACCGTTTTCATTTACTTGAAATAGGTGCGCACCTAAAGCCCTAGTTGAAGCGTCAGTTTCGACAAAGAATGGTTTTTTAAAGTCAGGATGTTTAAGTTGCACGGCTTTACCAAATAAATTTTTTATTTCGTTAAATGTGCTACCTTCCTTTTCTCCCCAGTTCCATCTAACTTCCTTTTTTAATAAATTCGCTAGTTGACTCACTAGTTCTGAGTGATTGTTGACAAACCGTTTATAAAAATTGCAAAATCCTAAAAACGATTGCAAGTCTTTCTTGTTGCTGGGCGCCGGGAAATTTTGGATAGCTTCAATTTTACTCTTGTCTGCACTAATTCCGTGTGGACTGATTATATGTCCTAAAAATCTAATTTCATCCCTAAGGAATACTGACTTATTATTATTTATGGTCATTCCTGCATTGTTTATTTGCCTTAAAACCATGGCTAACTGCCTCGCATGCTCTTCTATAGTAGGGGATGCAATTAGGATGTCGTCTACATAGACGGTGGCAAATGTCAACACCTCCGGCCCTAATACTTTATCCATGCACTTGCTGAATACCGCCACAGATACATTCAACCCAAAAGGTAAAACCTTAAATTGATAATTCCGCCCGTTTACTAGAAACGCCGTGTATTTCCGCGAGTCCTCGTGTAATGGCACCTGCCAATACCCACTCGCTAAATCTAATGAGGTCAGATACTTGGTTCCGTAGAATTTTTGTAACAATTCTTCAATTGTGGGTGGTGATTCGCGATCCGGGACTAAAACTTTATTTAACCGCCGCGCATCCAAGCATATTCTTACCGCCCCATCCTTTTTTGTCACAACTACAATAGGATTCATAAATGGCGACGCTGATCTTTCTATAATTCCCCACTGCAACATTCTATTTATCTCTCTATTTACGGCTTCCCGTTTGGAATAGGGAATTGGATAAGATTTTTGATGAAATGGCATATCATCCGACACTTGCAATGTACATTCAAATATCTTACATTTCCCTGGTTGACCCGAAAATACTCCCGGGTACCCTTGCCTAACCTCATTAATGATTTGTTTATCATTTGCAGCCTTGCTTATCGTATTGCACACTGGTACGGCTTGCTCATGCCGTTTTAGATGTTGCGTAAACGCTTCCCTAAAAGGCAATATTGCTGGGCAATGATGGCATTTATAATTGGTGGTCGCGACCGATTTGATACTGCCGTTGTTTCGATGGTCATCTTTACCTGACCACTGGCTGCTTGAATCTTTCGTCGCCACTGCCACACTTGGCACCACATCATTGTTTACGGTGTCTTTTAAATTAATTAATACTTCCTGGAACACGTGATCTAACTCATTTTCTACACCGTTATTGATCCCCCCAGTTTTTAACTTCCCCTTATCTACACGTCCCATTTCTTGAAATGCCTTCACATCC